>PVIJ01005262.1:0-105905 GCA_004024925.1 Scalopus aquaticus
ATTATAAGTGATGTTGAGCATTTTTTCATGTATCTGTTGGCCATTTGCTTTTCTTCTTTGGAGAAGTGCCTTTTGAGCTCTTCTGCCCATTTTTTGATTGGGTTATTGGCTTTTTTGTTGTTGAGTTGTGTGAGTTCTTTGTAAATTTTTGTTATCAGTCCTTTATCAGATGTATTGTGTGCAAAGATCTTTTCCCAGTAATCTCAAATGATATTATAAGGCAGCAAACACAGATTGGCAAGTTAATGGTTCAGACAGTAAGAAATGTGGATTTAAGAATTCTTCAACTTGGATTTTCTAGGGCTATTTCCCAGCTAGTTTTCCTATAACTTCCCTAGGACTGTAGCACTTGATCACAGATTCAGGGTTTGGTCTCACAAAATGGGCTCACTCTTACATAGCTTTGGAAGAGGGGCATAGTATAGTGAGCTGGAGTAAGAGGCCACTTGAGAAATCTTTATATATTAGAGTTCACCCTGAATTTTCTGAAAATTTGTTAGACAAACAGAAGATTAGAGGAAGTACTTTAGGGAGAGGAAAAAGGGATGAACAGGAACAGAAACTGCAATAAATTAGATCTATTTAGAGGACAGTTCATTCACTTAATAACTGTCAAGCTCTTGCTAAGTGTTGTGCGGTGTTTTCATGCTGGACACACAGTGGTGAATGAAGTAGGTGGTCTGCCTTCAAGATGCTAGTGGGGCAGGCAGTCAATGTATTTGTATATTTGTTAACATACAGATAACAAAAAGTAAGTCGATGAAAGTGTCATGAAGGAAAAAAGCAGGAGTCTATGAAAGAGAATTAGAAGGGCACCTTAGCTTCCCAGAAGGTGACATATAGAACTGAAACATGGGGAATGGGGGAAGGAGCATTCCCAAAGAGGAGGAAAGACTGGGAAGAGGGATTCAAGGTGGGTAAAGAGGATGGTTTATTTGAGGGACTGCAAGTCAGATGATGTTACTGGGCCATGGTAAGTGGACATGTTGGGGAACACGGCAAGTGAAGCTGGATTATGGAAGGCTAGGCTGGGGTTTGAAAGTTAGAACATTTTCTGAGACCAGGTCATCTCTGGATGTATTTCTGTGTTGCAACCCAAGGGCTCCCTGTAGAGAGAGGGAAGTAGGGAGAAGGAGCCAGGAACTCTCATGCATCTCGTGACTCCTGTCCCTGTTTGCAGCTGGGCAATGGGGCCCTTGCGGTGGATGAGATACAGGACGACTGGAAGCTGAAGGTCAGTGCCATGTAGAGTCTGCCCGGTGGGGAGCCAGACACGATCCCGGGGTACTGTGGCCCTGATGCTGAGGATCTGGGCTGGACTCAGGCCTCGGAAGCTCCTGGGAGCACTGGCAGGGTGAGCAGGGAAGGATCTGGGCCCTTTGCCTGAGGGACTCTTCACCTCCATCTGGCCTTTGGGAACTGTGTCCAGAATGTCCCTGCTTGCTTGACTACTAGTTAGTGGTGTGAACCTGGGCATCAGATTTTGCATCTGTGAAATGATGGTTTTGGAATGTCCCAGAACTAAGAGACCCATACGAGGGCCATTGCGGGCAGGTGGGTCTGAGGTTTCTGAAAAACTGTATTTTAGGTGCCTTTGGCCCCTGGATATTTGGGAAGAAGTGTGGTGACCTTAGAGAGGAGAGGCTGGGCCTGAATGAAACCTCCCTGTTGAGTGAAAATCCCTCTGCCTGTTGTGAAGTTCTGCGTTACCATAGGCACTAGGTGGCAGGAGAGTTCAGTCCAGAAGAATGGGGAAGAGGAAAAAGGAGACAGAGACCTAGTAAGGGGCAGAGTAAGCTGTTCGCTGTCTTGGGATCTTCTGTTGTAAATCAGATGCTGTCTCTATGTCTGTCACACCTGTGTGTCTGAAGATTCAGACGTGTGTATGCATGTGCCTGTGATGGTCCCTGAGCATGTGGGTAGAAGAAAAATCTGGATTGGGAGTTGGATCTGGGTGCTAGCCTTGCCTCATATACTCCTTGCATGAACTTGAATAAGCCACCAACCCTCTTTGAGTTTTCACTTCCTTTTCTGTAGATGGGAAATAACTTTATTTCCGGGTGTGACAGTGATACAGCAGGAGGGGGCCCTCTGTGGGCTGTAAAGGGTTGCACCGTGTGCAGTGGTCTGACTGTGGTGTGTGGTCGAGTGTGTATTTTTCTGAGGCTGTAGTTTCAGAGGTGGACAAACCCTTGGTCATGTGATATCCTTGGTATACATTGCCTACTCCCTATTGAGACTGTGGAGAATTTTCAATACATAGAAATTTCTAATTATGGAAACATTAAGGGAGGCTGAGAGAGAAGCAGTGTAACTGTTGGCTGCTGTGAAGGAATAGGGGAGGCCAACATAAGGCGCCCATGCTTCTGCTGGCTTTGTGGGAGGGAGGCAGGGTGAGCGAGGCCCTGGCTGGGGCAGGGGCCGCTGAGGCCTGTGCAGTCTCCCCCCTGCTCAGCTTCCTTCTGTGCTGACCGCGGGAGCAGCTCGACCTCTGCACAACAGCACCGTCTGCAGTACCATCTTCTGGCTCATGCTGCACGGCCTGGACCTGCTGGGGAAAGGTAAGCAAGGCCTCCCCAGACCTGCGTGGTCTCCCCATGCACTCCTTTCCTCCTGTACTTGAAGAAGAACTGGGGCCTGCAAAATTGAGATGCAGCAGGTGGGCTGAGGGAGTGAGGGCAAGAGTAGGAAGAGAGTTAGCAGAGGAGAATGGGTGGTTAAGTCAGACAGTCTGGGAACCAGGGTGGAGACAAGAGATTCACCAGAGAGGTCCCCAAGGAGTTAAGGTCCTTAAGTGTCCCTATCCCTACTCCCTCTCTGTAAAATAAGGGGTTCACCTGCAGTTAGTGAGGTCATGAGTGCCCTGTTTCTAGCACTGCCCTATGTTGGGGCTCCCCTCAGTGATTTCCCTGCAAAACCCTTTACCTACAGTTCAGCTCATGTTCCACAGTCTCAAGACAGGCAGCGCTACACAAACTGACTTGCCAGGGCCGCTTCTTGGGCACCTCCTATAGGGTCCAAGCCCAGAAGCTCTGAGTGGCACTCCCTTTGTTCTGTATTTAGCCCTGGGGTCCTAGGAAGCCCACTCATTCCCCCAGTGGCGAATCCCAAAGGACAGCCTGGGAGCTGCCAGGACTATTTCTGGGGATGGTGAGGATGAGGGCAGGATCCAGAGAGCAATGGGGGCTTATGTACAACTTTACAAACGATGGGGGCAGTTGAAATTCTCACTATCCACTTACCAAGTCCCACCTTCTGGCACCCTTCCTCAGAGAGCCGCCCCCAACAACTTCTGCTTCAGGGAAAATTTGGTGGTGGTGGGGGAAACTCAGAATTTACTCAGGTCCTGAAATGTCCCCTTCAGATATAATATTGGGTTGTTAGGTGTTTAAAACAGGCACACTGTACTGTAAAAAGCAGAGCCAGACACAAGGTGATCAAAACTTTCTCAGAAAATTCTCAAGTTGAGCAGTGATAGACATTGAGAGAAGCCATCCCCAGGGGTCAGTTCTGGAAAAAGTACCCCTGGGGTTACTGGAGTGGAGCCCACAGCCCCCTGCAAGCTGTGGGTGATCAGTGCTGGGGACGACCAGCCTGGGTACAGGGAAGGAGACTGGGATCTTAGGGCTATGCTTGACCGGGCCTCATGGGATCACCGACTCTAGCAATGCTCAAAGATAAAGACCCTCCTGAAGGACCTGGCCTGCCCGGGCCACTTCCACCGCCACCGCCACCGCCACCGGCCACTGCTCTGCTTGTCCTAACTAGATTAAGTGAGGTCCAGGCCGAGGTCAGAGAAGAACAATTCTAAGGAGCTGATCCTGCCACGATGAGAGCTGAGAGGCCACGTGCGGAAACAAGTGCTGGGGGAGCCAGCCACGGCCGTCCCCGGGACAAGGAGCAGGCCTGGCACATTGTGTGCCCGTGTGGCGGACTTTGAACGGCCCTCCTGGGGAATGATGGCTGATGGTTCTGAGATGCACAGCCAAGCCTGACCTGCACCCTGAGCTCCTGCAGGGCTGGGGCCACACAGGCTTGTGATGAAGGATGAAGGCTTCGTTCCCAAGGCTTTCCAGAGTCACGTTTGTGTTTCCATACACTGTTTCCAGATGGCTGTCCAGATGTTTCCACCCTTTCCAGGTGTTTTGACTCTTCTCACAACACTGATCTGTGGGCTGAATTCTCACTTACCCTGTGAGGGGCATTTCCTCTTCTGGCTCCCATGCCTTTTCTGGTGATTTCACTCCGCTTGTGTGTGTGTGTGTGTGTGTGTGTGTGTGTGTGTGTGTGTGAGAGAGAGAGAGAGAGAGAGACAGACAGACAGACACAGAGAGACAGACGGACAGAGAGAGAGAGACAGAGAGAGAGACAGAGAGAGAGAGAGAGAGAGAGAGAGAGAGAGAGAGACCTGCAAATGACCTGCTTTCCTCAGTGGCATGGGAAATGAGAGGTCAGGGTGTGTGCCGCTGCCACTCAGCAGATATTAGTGCCAGGACGGGAACCAGGCTCTCCTTTGATGACAGCTAAGTTATCTGTGCTCAACAGAAGACTGCAGTGCCTGCTTGGTGCCCAGCGGCACTGGAGTTGCCTGGGTGAAGGATGCAGTGGCCCACTTCCCAACATCTCATTCTGAGGAGGACCTGCGGTCAGCCCCTATTGCCAGAAGTGATGGCAATTGAACCAACTCTGAGAATTCTGGAGACTGGTTGAGAAGAGGAAATCTCAGACCTGTTTCTGCGTCCTGCCTATCCTGGACCAAAGTAGTGTTTGACCAGCCACATTCCCAGAGTGCACTTCTCCTATTGGTGTTATGGGCTAGAGGATCTTCAGGGTCCCTTCTCACTCAAACCCTCTGGAATGTTGGGCCTTACCAGTGCAGACTTCCTTCCTGGGTGGGGTTTTGTCAAAGCATCACTGTTGTCACAGCTAAAACTTAAAACTATATAGCGCTCTCTAGGTGCCAGGTACTGTATTAAGCACATTCCTATATACATTTATTTATGCCAGCAACTCTGAACGATTTCACTGATGATGAATATGAGTACAGAGAGCTTAAGGAGTCACCCAGGTAGGTCCATGGCTGGCAAGTGGCAGGACTAGGATTCAAAGCCAGGCTGTCTGGCTCCAGAATCTGAGGTAACATAGCAATATTTAATTGCAGCAACGACTGTGCTTTTATTTGTTTTGTCTCATGAACCCCAGCATCACTGCTTTGAGTATGTTAATGTTGTTGCCTTTTTAGAGAGGGTGTACTGGCTTAGGGAGGGGAAACAGGCTCCCTAAAGTAACTCAGCTCTCACAGGCAGAGCCAGCCTGGAATCCAGAGTAGACCTCTTAGCCTAACTTTGTTTTATGACTTGTACCATTGTCCTCATCCTCCTGGGCTGCACAGCTGTGAAGAGGACCATGGAGCCTGCACCTCAGTCTCTGTGCTTTCAACCTTGAAATTACACTTGCAAAACACTTTGCATATTGCCTGAAACACAGCCCCATTGAATGGGGAGAGTTGCTCTCTCCATTTTTCTTGCCTGGAAACCAGAGCAGCATAGTTCTATGCTGTAGGTCTACAGCAAAGTGGATAAATGGGGATCTGGAGGGAGGCCCTGCTGGGGTTCTAGTATCTAGGAGTCGAAAAAGTCGTCGCAGGGAGCTCGGTGGTCAGCTATTTTCCCCCAATTCCTGCTGGGGAGGGAGGTTCATGAGCAGGGCCACCCACTGCCAACTGCCCTTGGCACTTGCTATATAGCAGAGCTTCTGATAGATTCATAGAAAATAAGTTACAAGGGACCTTACAGGTGATCTAGTCCAAGTATGGCAAAAATGTCTCCCTGACTTTATTTCTCCATTCACTGCCCCTGGCATACATCTCAGCCAGTCACGCTACTTTCCTGCCAGGCTGGGATCAGTGTTCTCAATTCTGCACAAGCAGCTCTCACTTGAGCTCATAAAGGAAATCACTCCTATTCGTTGTCCCTGAGTTGCACCATGTCATTTTGCCAGAGAAGGAATAGGCCCAGAGAGGGGAAGTGACTTGCCAAAGTCACAGTCAGTAGTGGCAGTGTAGGGAATTTAAGATGAAAGTTTGGGAGTTGGCTACCATGAAAAGGGTAGGATCCAGACCTCACAGCTCACAAGCCAGCCTCTTCCCACCCACAGCAGCTGCTCCACTGCTCGCTGACTCATCTCACTGAAGCTGTGGCAGGGGTACAGGCAGGTGTTTCCTGTATCATTCAAAGCCAAGTCCCAGGCCAAAGTGGATAGCAAACCAGAAGTGAGAGGATGGTGAAAACAGTGGAATTTCTTCTACCACCTCCCTCCCTCCTGCTGGCCAGCAGCCAAAACTCAGCACTTGGCTTCTCTCAGTCGGTGGTGATCCGGTATTGCCCTGCACATTTGCTGTGCTGCACTTTGGCTTCCTTCCTGTCCTCCCTCTCTGACAAGGTGCTGGCCTGAGGGCAGCCCTGCCCTCTCCCTCCCCTCAGTTTGGGTAGCCAAGGCCAGCCCAAGGGCAGTTGAGCTTCCACTTCTTTGTAGCTAAATTTTGTTCCAGATGGACTCTTCCTCTTCCTGTCACAAGGACGGTGCTGCTGGGAATTGTTCTCTGTTTGGCAACCCCAGTGAGGGATGGCCACCAAGAGTCTGATGACACAGAAGTCCAACATCTGTGTGACAGCTGGGGCAGGAGGAATGGGGCTGCTTCTGCTCTGTGGGCTCAGTACGGCACACCAGGCAGCACGCCTGCCCCATGCATCCAGCAGCCCTGGAGGGGGTAGAGCAGCATTTGCGCCATTCCAAGGACAAGGAGACAAAGCTCAGATGAGGTCAAATAATTTTCCCAAAGCCACAGAGTCAAGAAGTAAGATGGCCAGTGGACTTTCCAAGGACCTTTGCCCCCCAAAGCTATTTTGAGGACTCCTAAATCAGGAAGATCCTCCCCATGCAGTTTGTGGTGGGGAGGGTGAAACTGAGAATTGAACCTTTGTCCTCTGCCCCAGCTGCCCCAGCTGTTCACAGTATCCATGGCCCACATCAGCCAGGATGGAAATGTGAGTACAGGAGGGCGAGGATGGCCACTGCCCAGCTGCCCTCACATCTGCACTGGCAGTTCATATTGCATCATTTTACTTTTCCTAATAATAAGACATTTCCCCAACAAACCTTCTGAGACCCCTAAATGGACAGGTCCAATAGCCCTGGAGCCACAGTTTTTTGCCAACTGCCCTCCGAACCTGGCACACTCTTCTGACCTACCCCATGTCTAGCCTTTAAAGAGGAGCCAGCCAAGCTCCCTGTGGTCATGGTCACAGCCACACCAGCCCCTGCTCCAGACAGCAAGGGAGATCAGGATGAGGGTCCTGGCAGTCAGGTAGGCGCAAGCCTCTTTCCTGGTGGAGGAATATGAGAGGCCCAGGGAAAGACTTGTTAACCAAAAGCACTTCCTTCCTGAAGGCCTGAAATGTGGTTTGAACTTCATTGCTCTGGGAGGAACATTTCCTTTCTTTGAGGGTCAAGTTAATTCACTGTAATAAGTTAGTATGAGGGAAATGACACATATGGGAATGTGTTGCTGACTGTCACATGCTACGAGAATATAAGGAACAACTGTTGCTGGGTCTGTCCACAGCTAGGGGTCAGTGAGACCAGGCAGCTTGTGAAACCAGGCAGCTGAGAATGCGGACAAGGGAAGAGCGTAGCTGTTTTAAGACCCTTCGGAGGTACCTCCGCTTCATCTGCAGACCCAGTCTCCAAGGGGAGAGAATCTGTTCAAACCAAGTCATGGCTCAGGGATCCAGCCTGTACCCACTTGGCCTCTCCTGGCAGCTTGGTTGACCCTGCTGTCTTTATAGCTGTTCAGCTTCTCCTTCCACCAAACTCCAGCCACATCGGTTTTTGTCTTCATGCTTCTTCACCACCAGGCCTTTGCCCATATGGTTTCCTCCTCCTCCCCCTTGAAAGCCTTTTCTACCTCCCCATTCATATAGCTTTACTCTCACCCACCCTTCCAGGCTGCTATAAAACGCCTCCTTTGCTATGAAGCTTCCTGGCCCCTCCCCACCCCCAATCTCAATGCCCATGATACTTTGTCCCTCTTTTAGCATTCTTCCTTGTATCCTATTGCCTTCTTTGTATTCTCTTGATGAATCTTCATTTCTCTACCAGGTGATGAGGTTCCTGAAGGCAGAATCCAAATTCCCCACTGCGCTCAATAAGTGTTAAATAACTGACAGTAAATAAGCATTCAGTTTGCAAGTTCATCCATGTTTGTTTTTCTATTTGACACGAAGAAGCAATTATATCTTTTTTAAGCCAGAAACTTTAGGATCAGTATCTAAGACATATTTGTGGATCGTGAGTGTGCTGGGTAGGCCCAGTATAGCCAGCTCAAGCAAAAGGAATTAAGAGGATACAGAGGTAGCTCCCAGAATCCAGGGCAGGGAGTGAAGCATGACGGTCTCACGGGAGCTGCACCTCGGCCTGCTCCCTCACGTCTCCTTCTCTGTGTCTAGGCTCCATCACTCGGCCTCTCCTGGCAGATTGGTTCCACTTGCTTCCCAGTGTGCATACCTAGCCCTAAACCACCACTCAGCCTTCTGCTTCACAGGGGATCAGCCAGCGACTGGTTCCCAGTCTCCAAGGGGAGAGAATCTGTTCAAACCAAGTCATGGTTCAGGGATCCAGCCCGTACCCAAGCAGCAGTGGCAGGGAGAGGTGGGGTCCTTTGACTCCATCACAGAAGGTAGTTACCCACTCAGGTGTTCAGGGTGACAGTTCTCAGAGAAGAGGGTGCAGGCTGGGAAGACACCCCCTTATCTATGAATTTAAATAACTCGTCTGTCATCTCCAGGCAGTCTTTTCTCCTGATAGGAACAGGACTTATTTCAGTCTATTATCTTACTTTTCTTTCTCAATTTGAAGCACAGGGCTTATGGATATTAATGTTTGATGTCATTAGGGGTTCTAGACTCTGGTTGCATTTTAGAATAATTAGAATAATTTGGGCAAGCTTTAAAAAGTGCCCAACCCCACCCTTAGCCAATTAAGTCAGAGTATCTGGGGTGGGTCCTTCTTTTTTTTTTTTTTAAAGATTTATTTATTTTTGAATACAAGCTGGGGTGCAGGCCAGAGGCGTGGGGCGGTGAGAGAGTTCACCAGAGACAGAGTGGAGAGCAGAACAGGCAGATCGACTGAAATACACTGCTGAGGGGAGCAGTGGGCGAGGCAGGAGAGGTCTGCTGTGCCATGTGGGAAGCTCCCCAGCTGGGCATTGAACTCACGCTGCAGCTGCCAACAGCCAACAGCTCCACAGCGCAGCTCTTAACCCGTTGTGCCACCAGGGAATTCCTGGGCATGAATGTTTTTAAAGCCTCCAGGTGATCTAGTCAGCAGCAAAGTCGAGACTCACTGAACTTCCCTTGGGTGTTGGGAGTACCGTGTTGTTACAGGTTGAATGCATGTCTAATCTGAGGACCCTCAGAATCAGTGGCTTTCAGAGTACATGGAGTCAGTCCATGGTTCCATCTGCAGATGGATCTATTAGGTACATTTGTGGGCATTTCAAAACAGATTCCTTGCTTCTATTCTCAGAGATTCTATTTCAGTTGGTCCAGGAAATCTGTATTTCTAATGAGGTCAGTAACCGAGCTACCGAGTTTGGAAACCAAAGATATCATTTGGTCCTGACATTTGCAAAACAGGGTAGCTTGGTGATAGCTAAGAGACTAAGAATGGCCTACCCATATTCAAATCTCAACTTTTTCACTTATAAACTGTGTGGGTCATGTGCAAATTATTAAATATACACTATCTTAGTTCCTCTGTCACATGGATCTTATTCTACTTGTGATTTAATTGACTTATGAAACATAGTAAGTGCTAGTTATTATTATTGTTGTTACTGTTATTGTTAAATGATTTAGTATGGTGCTTATCACATAAAACCCTCAATAAACAGGTATTATCATTATTATTTTATACTTATAAGGGAATATAACAGTTGGGAGTTTTAGCAGACTCAGCATGATATCTTTTGATATGACCAACAAAAGATATCATGCCATATTAGGCAACATTAATGGAAGTATAATATTGAAGACAAGGGAGGTGATACTCCTATAAGGTTCCGGAAGCCTCCTCATAGGATATAATCTTGCCAGAATGAGATTACCAGAGGCTCTAAGCCCTGCTATGTGGGAATGATGAAGAGCCTGGGAACCTTTAACCCAGGAGAGAGGCCACCTAATGAAGAGTGATCAGCCTTATTCTCTGTGGCTCCAAAGAACAAACCTATACACAGGGGGTAGAACCTTGGTATAAATACACACTTTAAACTAATCATAACTGTCAAATGACATAAGTTGCTTTACGTGGTGAGTTCTTCATACTTGGAAATGATTAAATAAAGACAACCACTGGGGAGGGATGTTGTGAAAGGAATCTTGAGAATGATTGCACTAGTTTCCTCCTCATACTGGAGCTTTTAGATACATTCTGAAAAAAAAAATAACAAAGAAATGGGAGAATCTGGGAAGGAAAACAAGCAGAGCGTTATTAACCCACTAATCTTTTGGCTTTGGCTTGCAGGAAGGACATGTGGCTGGAGGTGCAGTGACAGGTGACACTTCTGAAGGGCAAAATGGAGGACAAAACGGAGGTGAAACACAACTAGAAGGTGAAGGTGAAGTTGACGCAGAAGGAAAAGGAAACAATGAAAATGAAGGTGATATGAAAGGGGATGAAGGTGAAACTAAAAAGGAGGAATTCAGTACTGAAAATCAAGGTGAAGCCGAAAGTGATGAGAAAGGAACAGATGATGAAGAGGGAGGTGATAGTGAAGATGAGGAGGAAGAGGAAGAAGAGGAGGAAAATGAGGAGCCTTTGTCCCTGGAGTGGCCTAAGACCAGGCAGAAGCAGGCCATTTACCTCTTCCTCCTGCCCATTGCGCTCCCGCTGTGGCTGACAGTGCCTGACGTCCGGAGGCTGGTGAGTTTCTTGGCTGTCCATCTCCAGGGAGTCTGTGGGGTCTCAGGGCACTCCCACTTAAGAGGAGGGAAAGGACACTGCTCGACCAGAGAGAGACTCTGAGATGACATTGCAATTCAGGAAGGGACCATGCACTTAGGGTTCAAAAAACGGGCTGGAGAGGCTGCAAATATGCTTATTTCTACCACTATAGGGAGTGTGCATCCCTCCTTGTCTCCCATCTCAGTTTCTTGATTATAATAAGTGGATGGTGCCACTGCACTCTCCCACACTTCACAGAGAGATTCTGAAAACCTAGGGTATTAGGTGCTATTTCTACCCTGCAGTCCTATTTATAGGAAAAGGTATGACTAATGTATTCCACCCAAAGGCAGTCTATGTTCTTTCTATCTCCACGACTGGAGAGGGGTGAGGTGAGTGGTGGTGGTGGTGGTGACGGTGGCAGTGGCGGGGGGTTGGCAGAAACTAAATCAAACACCTGGACTGCTATGGTTCTAGAGCAAGCAAATAGCTCTCCAGTTTGGTGACTGTTGAACACCTCCCCAACGGGTCCCCACCACAGGCCACCAACCCCATCCTCTCCCAGCAATCTCCAGGCCTCACTGGAGACAGATCTCTTAGCTTCAATGTCTCCAGCTCCTCTCCATCACTGCTCCAGCAGATCTTGTCACTGATTCTGGCTCTCACAAAAGGGAAAACCAAAAACCTTTAGCCTCTGCAACTTATTTCTCTTCCCTTTCAAACTTGCAAACAGGAGTCGAGAAAGTTTTTTGTTCTCACTTTTCTGGGATCCATCATGTGGATAGCCGTGTTCTCGTACCTCATGGTGTGGTGGGCTCACCAGGTGAGTGAACATCAGGAACTAAATCCTACAATAGCAGGTCCCAAGACCACTTTTTTCTTCTGAGTAAATTTGCAGTACCCATGGACTGGTGAGGACCAAGTGAATTTGTAGTTTCTACATTGTTTGTAAAGCCTTTTCAAGTGGTTTTTTTAATAAGGTATTCCCATGGTAGTGTGACGTGGGAGGCCCTTTACAACCTGGTCCAGCTTGACCATTTCTTCTTAGCTCTAGTCCCTTTCTCTGCCATGCACCCCACCCCCCACCCTCTCCACCTGGTGAGATCGTAGTCTTGAGAACCAGCTCAGTTTTTCCTCTTCTCTGGCATTTAATCAGTCCTCTTCTGAGTGCCCATACTTTTTTTGTTCTACCTGGAGTACTGTACTTAGCACAGGGCTGTACCTGTTGTTTACAAGCATTTCTACTCCCCTAAGCTGAGAGCAGGGTCTGCGTTGTCTGCTCAAACTTCCATCTCCAGCCTCTAGTTTAGTTCCTGACATAGCAGGTGTCCGTGGTCCTGGAAATGGAAACCTGACAGGAACAGAACTTTGGAGGAGCAGTTCTTTGGGGGAGGTAGAGGTGACGTGGTTGGAATGACAGCAAGACGTGGTATCATAGGTGAACTTTTACTCCAATTTAGAGATAGAGTAGCATCGTTCCATGAAGTGTTAAGCAGGAGCCAAGCTCTTCATCCCTGTGACCCACGTCTCCAGGCATCCATTCCACCCTCACTCAGGCCGAGTGTGCTGATCTCCGCAGAAGGCTTGGCACAGCAGCGTGGGTGGTGCTTTGAAGAGGCTCAGATTTTTTTACCTGCTGTTGTTATGGTTTCTCATTACCGTTACTGTTTACCAGGTTGGTGAAACGATAGGGATTTCTGAAGAGATTATGGGACTGACAATCCTAGCAGCAGGGACATCAATTCCTGACCTCATCACCAGTGTGATTGTCGCTCGGAAAGGCCTGGGTGACATGGCTGTGTCAAGCTCTGTGGGCAGTAACATATTTGATATCACCGTGGGGTGAGTGGCAAATGCTTTCCAAGGCATATTAAGTGTGACTGGAAAACATTATGAGACTCCTTTTGCTCAGCTTCATTAATTATACATGGAATAAAGAGCATGTACATTATTAGTTTCTATGAGGCAGCATAGTATCTTCCTTTATCCATCACCACCAGGTGCAATTAATAGAACTAGAATGCTGCTTGAAATGTAACTGACTGGAGTTTATAGATGAATTGAAAAATGAAGTCCATTAAATTCCATTACCAAATACAGTCAAATATGCTGCTCACTGACCTCCAAGGAGGTGGAGGTGGGGTTGGAAGGAGCAGTGACTCAGTCTCACTTCCTGATAGTCCTGCTTCTTTGCATTTGGGTGCCTGCCAGCTCACAGGCTCTGAAAGCATTTTGTATAAACAAGCAATTGCATATCTTCTGTGTGTGTTCCCTTACTCCTCATCCCTGTTTTGTCAGAGCAGAGCACCCAGGCTATTTTCATTTTCCCAGTCATGTCCTGGATTTTGGTGGTGGCTTTGGTTTCTTTAATTAAAATGTGTGTGTGTGTGTGCACGCGCATGCAGTGGGGTAGGTAAATGGCACAAAAGAGCCTTGATCACTAGAGAATTTAAAGGAATGTTATTCTGAGCTAGGCCTTATGGTAAAAATTTAGAGATGAAAGAGGTATACATCGTGATCTGCACTTGTCTTAAAGAAGTCATGAAGTATGACAGAAAAAAAAGCTCAGTCCTCTACCTCTAGATCACAAAGTTGTAAACCAATTTAGCTTAATAAAAGATAAGTGCTTTGTAAATTGCAAAATATTGATTATATTTGGGATTATTAAAAACCTTAAGAATACTCATACTTTTTCTTCAATCTTGCAGCTTGCCCGTCCCTTGGTTACTTTTCTCTCTTATCAATGGATTGCAGCCTGTTCCAGTCAGCAGTAATGGCTTATTTTGTGCAATTGTTTTGCTTTTTCTCATGCTCTTGTTTGTGATCTCTTCAATTGCATTGTGCAAATGGAGAATGAACAAGATCCTGGGCTTCACAATGTTCCTCCTTTACTTTGCATTCCTGATAATCAGTGTGATGTTAGAAGATCGAGTCATACCCTGTCCTGTACCTGTCTGAGTTCAAGTCACTGATGCTCAAAATGAATGTGGCTCAAAAAACTAGGCCAGAAGTTACTGTATCTTGTTACATTAATGAAACAACGGAACATGATCCAGGAGAGTGAACTGAGTGGCCAGGAGCCTCTGTGATCTGGGACCGAACTTTATTCTTAGGAACCCCTGCAGCTCATTGTGGATTAAGAACCTCACCTGTGGAGGGGTGTGGTTCTTCTCCGACTGATGCAGACAACTATTGCCTGGATGTCGTAGAAGCACTCCTGGAGTCACAGGGTTTTCTAAGTGGGCGATAACTGGAGATGAGGGTTGGAACAGGTGCAGTAGCATGAAGACAGGCTCCCCAGCTCACAATCAGTTTCCTCATCATTCTTGAAAGGTGACGGATTCAAAAGATGCAGGCATGGTCTACATCTCACCTTCCTGGCCCTTGGCCCCTGGCCCCTGGCCCCAGCACATGCTGTAACTTGCTATCTCCTCTGTTCAAAGATGAGGTTCTGTCAGGTTTGCAATCATTACAGGTTAAGGTTTTGGTAAGAGTTAAGGCCATAGGGAAAAAAAATCAGAAATAAATTATCATCGTACAACATAGTCCATACAAAATATTTTGTAGCTTAAAAGGACTACATTTGTTCTTATTGTTGTGCTTCTGAAAAGTGAAATTAAGTAAGTAGCCCAAGAAATTAAATTTTATTATTTGCCCTTTAATTGAAAGTTGTGAATATTAGGGAAAGAAAGCTACTTTCTAAGGGTTATTTAAAACTATGTACTTATTAGAAAATTCAAGTTAGTTTTGTGTGCATCAAGTGGTCACCTTGAGGGACTGGACATTCTAACAAAGCTTTCTGGGCTCTGACCTCCAGGTATTGTCACCTAGCTCTGATAGCAGCTTCTAGTGAACAAGAAGGGAAACAATTTTAAAAAGTCTAACGTCAACAGAGTCAGATCTGGCTTATGAACTAAGAAATCCATTGGAGCAATGTTACTTTTTGTCAACCTAGATAGGATGATAAAGAAAGAAGATTGACTTGTTGTGTAGCTCATAAGCGGATCTTATGGTAATTACAGAGGTGCAAATCCCAAACTGCTCAACAAAAAGACAACATGGTATCACAACAAGGGAATCACTACTTCCAAGGTGGCCAGTGTGAAGGATACTTGTGTTTTCAAAAATTGTGTGATTATTTAAACACTTCATGTGGAATTTTAAGTGCTTATATTTTAAATACCAATGCTTTCTGCTTTTACTAATATCAAATTAAAGGACATAATTAAAAATGAGTATGTGTTGGTACTGGTTTAGGAACAAAAGCAGCTCAGGAGACTGCAGGTGATGATGGTAAATATGGTTTTACTTACAAACACAAGAGTGGGTTCACTGAAGACTAGAAGATAAATGGTTTAGAGGTGACATGAAAAAAAACCTAACAGTTTGGTCTTGAAGGCTGAGTTCAAAGTACTTCAGTCTATAATCCATCATTTAAGATGGGCAGTTTAATTTATGGCTTCCCTCCCCCAGAATTCACATTCTTGGAAATGGGCTTTTACTAAATTTCAACGAATTTTGAGTCTCAATGGTATTTTATTTTACAAACATGGATGGGTTCATTCATGTCTTTGTGTCACTGGTTAGGTCTCCAAATGCCATGACCTAAGAACAGAAGGAGCGAACAATGCTGACGGAAGGTGATCCCAATAGCAAAACTCTGAATGCTGACCCTGTATCTGCAGCCAATTCCAGCTAGCCTTGGGATGTCATCTCCTCACTGATAGCCTGGATTCAGATGTTCTTCCCCAGAATGAGTGAGTGAATAGTGATGGCTAGCGAACCACTATGTAGTGACAAGGTACTGACAGCCATTTGATAATTAAAATAAACTTTGATGCTCTAACAACCTTTTCCTGATCAGTTTGCTGAATTTCTGGCATTTCTCTGCCTAGAAAGAAGTCCTGATTACTTTATACTATGATAGAAGGATCAAGTATGTAAAATGAAAGCTAGATCTTAATGGATGGATAGGAATCACTGGGAAAAGGAGGAAAGATTTCAGGAATATGGAAAACTTATTTATCTTCTGAAAGATCAATTTGTTATGCTTGGAAATTAAATATTTTGTCAGACATTTAAAAATCTACTGTAATTTGTTAAAATGCAAAGATAATAGTGAAAGAGTCCTTTCAATTGATAGGCAACTGATATGTATAGTTACATGGGGCAAATTCCAGGTCATTCACTCAGGGTCTATCCTGCACCATGTGAGGGTCTGAACTGGAAAATAGTGACTGCATAGAGGACTACTCTTTCATTCTCCCGAGGATGCATTTTCTTGAAATTTCTGAAAATATGAAGCCTTTTGTAATATAATGGGTTGAAGATTCCATATAGAACCAGAAAAAAAAAAAAAGAATGAACTCCAAATTTTTGAAAATTGGCCTATGTTTAAATGGTTATTATAATTTTGAACATTATATTGTGCTCTCATCAATAGATCTAAAACATTTTTTAAATCAAATTTTAAGTTTGGCCTTTTATGACGCTATTATAAATGATCATATTTAACCACAATGTTATAATGATCATTTATTTAAAGACTGAGTACCAATGGGGGAAGGAATCAGAATATAATATTTAGGGCCCAGTCTAGGAGATACATTTGAAGAACTGGCTGCCTTATATGCCAAGAATACCCTTGGGTCTGATCCCTTTTTTGGTGGGTGGGTCCCCCCACAGGTGCAGCTTGCAATGTGCTTTGGGTATTGGTTACTATGAAAGGTGCAAAGAGTACATGTGCCCAGGACTGTCCATCCCAATGGGGTTCACTACAGCCTGGCAGAACACCCTACACAACGAAAGGCATGTTCTGGTCCTTAGGCCTTTCCTGTGATGAACAGGCAAAACGTGGAGAATTTTATTTATAAAAATTCCACCAGTTGTGTTAATGGTTTTATCTTAGTGCTCTGAAAAGAAAATCAGAGAAAGGAGGGAGGATCCAGATGAACAGCAAGTGTGGAAAGGCTGCAGTAACTTTATCAGAAAAGTCTGTTACCATTTCAAGAGAATAGGCACAAGCACACAGATTTTTTGAATCAGAGATAGAAATTCCTACATTAATTTGTGCACTGCTAAATTCTGAAACAAAAGTAATCAAGGCAACAATTGTACTTCCTTTGAAGCCAAAATAAAAGAGTAGTATGAAGGGATAAGAAGAAGATAGCAGGTACTGCGGTTGCTAAATTAAAATGGTATGCAGCCACCAGAGAATTTAGTTCTGAAATAAAGCTTAGTTTTATATTCAAACAGGAAGGGACAGGCCATGCTAACTTTAGCACAAAAGCAGACTAGTGGTGCTCCCAGAGGCAGCCTGCTCTGAGATAAAGGATCTAGTAGCAGCTTTCCAATTCTAGTGGGGTATTTATTATCATATATTTACAAGAAATACAATATAACTTCTACATACAGCAAGCTAACACTTGTTAGTTGCACTAACGTATCACAGTAAATACCAGCATAAAGTAAAATAAGCATTTATCATTTAAAATGCTAAAGCCAACAGTTTCAGGGGCCATTTCTTTACATACAAAAATTGAAAGACATTTTAGAAAACCTGAAAATAAGCTATGGTTTTAGGATTTTAAAGCAAAACACTCCCTCCCAAAACTCAGGGAAAAAAAAAAAAAAAAGATGGTGAACAAGCTGCAGAATTCTTTGTAACAAGAGGAGGGAAAAGTTAAATGCTGAAATTGATATAAAATACAAATGGTGTGACATTCAAAAGACATGGGAGGAAGTAGTAAACAAGTTAGATGAGGACAGAGCATGGTTTATTTTCAACTATTAAACACATAAGCAAGACTAAGAGTAAGAAAATAAGAGACAGATAATGTAGCAAAAAGGCATTTCTCTCCAACACAATTGGTCATGATTCTCCAAAATGTATGATCAACAGAGAGAAACTGAAGAAAGTTAGTATAGAGTTATTTTAAAGGGTAGTCTACATTTTAATTTTCTTTTGAGCAGGGTTTATCAGTTCCTATTCATGTTTCAGGTTTTACTTTTAAAAACTGAATTTGTGCAGACAATATTCCCTCGGGATTAAAAGTAGGAAGACACAAAACCCAACCTAAACGAGGAGACAAACCTTGGTATAGTGAGGGGAAGAAATAAAAAAAACCTTGGTATAGTGAGGGGAAGAAATAGAAAAAAAAATAAAAATTACATTCACTTTTCCAAATGAGTTTGAACCATAAAGAATGGCCTTTATCTCATTTTGAGGGGTCAGATGTTTGAAATCAACTAGCCACAATTCTTACACATTGCTTGTGTTACAGAAAAGTAAAACAATCATAAAAGCTGTTTTCATAAGGGAAGTAAACCAAACACCACCACCAAAAACACAAAACAAAACAAAAAAACCCCAAACCCACCCCAGAATAGAACCCCAGAATCCTGTTTGGAGAGATATTTGTTACCAATGAAAAAGCATCATCTATCAAGAGTTTCTCTCATTTGACAACTTTCAAATGATTTAGAGAACATAAGACTCAATCAGAATGTGAAGCTTGGATCCGAATAGTAAAGAAAAGGTTAGAGTGGTATTTACAAAGGAGAGGCAGATATATGTGCATAGCACCAGATTTTTCAAGTAAGCAAGTTTAGTCCCAAACTAACTGAACTAAAATTTCACATTTTAAAAATTCTCTCCATTATTTCCCAGAGTAGAAAGCTGTGAAATGTTTCAGTGTGGTGCTATCACTAATGGTGTGAACTCAAAATGTAAGTTTTCTGCAGGTGAATGGATTCTAAGTCTCTGATACCTCTGATACCTCCAGCCCACATGTTGTAGACTGTCCTGGCTTTATGCACCTAATTTGGGACCATCCTTTCTTCTTTGAAATTGGCTAGAGAATTCCTTCATTAATGACAATGTGTGCAAACATAAACACACACATGTTGATAATCCATAAATAATACTAATAGCCAAAGGATACTTTTTATAAGAAATTACCCAGAGAAAATGAGATTAGAAAGAATGGGACTAAAAGTATTTTTTTTGGAGTCTATTTAATACCCACGGTACTTAAACATTCAATTAATTTTCTGATTTTTGGATATTTGTGGATTTTTAGGTTTCGTAAACTTCAGATTCTGAAGGCTTATTGAAAAAGCCAAGTTCCTCAATATGGGAAATGCTATCTGGCTGTATTTTTAGTTGTTCTTTTTCTACTTTTGAAAAAATATTTTAAATATTTATATATATAATATTAACAGAACACTCCAGTTGGTTATATTCTAGATAAATATTTTATAATACAATTTGCATCATACCCAATATTTTAGCTACTAAAATAAAGGTAAAATTTGGGATAAGTGATTGGACATTTCCCAGCATAAGTTTTCATGTAGAATATTAAAATTTAAATTGATATTTGGCTTGGTAAGCTATTTTCCCTGTGTACTCTGTATCTATTAGCAATAGAGAAAATTCTGGAATCCTGGGGTATTGAACCTGATTTGCACAAGCAGATGTGGACTCTCCACAGGCTCAATGAGTCTGGGCAGTGCACACCCTTATGTGACTCACTCACTGCAGCCGGACTTAGGGTGCCAACATGCAATCCTAGGACAATACTGACACTAGCACTAACATTTCTGAATCATCCTCCCAAGTAATAAAAAAAATATAGATATACATATAGAGATCTGCAGCTGTACTAGTTACTTCAAATAGCAGCAGACAAGGAAAATAAGCATTTCATTGCTTAAGTTCATTTTAAGTTTGCTATATTAAGTTTAAAAATTAAAAAAATATCAACTTACTATAAACAATTTAAAATATGTATAATACAACTTTATGGTCAAAACATTCGAATAATCTATGAAAACAGGAGATACTTTGATCTTACATTTGTTTAGGTTCAATACATGATTTTTAAATCTGTCTCTTCCAAGAAAAGTCATAAAATAGTTGTCTTATTTTATAGGAACTAATTTTTGTTTAGGGATGTCCTCCATCACAAAAATACTTAATTACTTACTTGCTATAGAGAATTGAAAAAAAAAAGAAATGGGAAACAAAGTGGCTCTCTCCCTATTTGTCACAATTTTCTTCTTAAACAGTCTGTACATGAGCTATCTGGACTTTCTGAACCATTTACAAATGCATTTTCAAAAAGTGAAGAAAAAAAGTTTAGAGTCTAAAAGTGTTACTTTATACACCAAATATACAATACATATTCAAAGTATACACACACACACACACACACACACACACACACACATCTTAAAGATAAGGTTCTCCAAAGGTTTTTCGACATTCCATCACCCCTGTACTTGGTGGTCTGTCACAGTTGTGGGTGCTCTTGACTTGACTGGGTGTGAGACGATCGTAAGCCATCTTGTATTCCTTATCAAATGCATCTGCAAAAATTCAGAAAGGAAGAAAGGCATGAAGAAATTTATATTTAATGTGAACAACAATCAAACTTTTATAATACTCTAAAATTAGAATTTAGGGTCTATGAAAGGCCATAAAATCAGGGGCCAATAAGGAATTGAGGTCATTCCTGCCAATTAAAGGACAATAGAATTGTAGAGCCACAGCAGGGAACTTAAGAGTCCACATAGTATTTTAGAACTAGATTATATAGACAGCGAAATTTAAAGTTTTTTTTTTTTTTTTTAAAGATTTTTATTTTTTATTTATACATACAAGCTGGGGTACAGGCCAGAGGTGTGGGGCGGCGAGAGGGTTCACCAGAGACAGAGCGGGGAGCAGAACAGGCAGATCAGAAATACACTGCTGAGGGGAGCAGTGGGCGAGGCAGGAGAGGTCTGCCGCACCATGTGGGATTCTCCCCGGCCGGGCGTCGAACTCGCGTTGCCGCTGCTGACAGCTCCACAGCGCAGCGCTTAACCGCTGCGCCACCGGGGAGGCCCGAAATTTAAAGTTTTAAGATGCCAACATTTTAAGTTATTTTTTTCACATTTCTAAATTGTAAATACATGTAATAAAATTTACCATCAAAACCCATTTTTTAACTGTACAGTTTAGTGGTATTATATATATTCATAATGTTGTGCAACTACCACTAACACCCAGCTGATAACTTCATCTTATGAAATTGAATCTCTACACCCATTAAACACTAATTCGCCATCCTCCTCTCCCTGCCAGGTCCTTAGCAACTACCGTTCTACTTCTATCTCTGTGATTCTGAGTATTCTAAGTACCTCATAAGAGGAATCATATAGTATTTGTCTCTTTAGGAATGGCTCATTTCAGTATAATGTCCTCAACTTTCATCCACATTGTAGTCTTTAAGGGTCAATAATATTTAATTGCTTATCTACTCATTTTTAATGTAAGGTTTGCTTCCACATTTTAGCTATTGTAAGTAATACTGCTATGAACAGGGATGTGTTCATACTTCTTTGAGACTCTGCTTTCAATTCTTTTGGTTATATATCCAGAAGTGGAACTGCTGAATCATACAGAAGTTCTATTTTTAATTTCTTGAGGGAAGTGCCATGTCTTCCACAGCAGTTATACCATTTGGCATTCCCACCCAAAGGGCACAAGAGTTCCAATTTCTCCATATGTTTGCCAACAATTGTTATTGAGTTTTTTATTTTTATTGTTGATAGTAAGCATCCTAATGGGTGTGAGGTGGTATCTCATTGTACTTTGCTTGCGTTTCCCTAATATTTAGTGATATTGAGCTTTTTTAGGGTTTGCTTATTGGCCATTTGCATATCTTCTCTGGAGAAATGTCTATTCAAGTCCTCTGCCCTTTTTTCAAAATCTTGCTTTTTTGTTGTTTTTGATGAGTTTTAGGAGTTCTATATAGATATTTTGGATATTAACCCCTTAATATATAGTATTGTAAATATTTCCTCCTATTCTGTGGGTTGCCTTTATATATTGTTGATAGAGTCTTGGATGCACAAAAGCTTTTAATTTTCATAAAGTCTAATCTGTTAATTTTTTTGTTGTTGCCTGTGCTTTTGGTATCATATTCAAGATAGCACTGCCAAATCCAATGTCATAAAGCTTTTCTGCTTAGCTTTTTTCTAAAATTTTTATAGCTTTAGATAGATAGCTTTAGAAGATACATTTGTATCTTCAATGACATATTCACTTCTCAAAGTCTCTACCTCCAAATACCATCACACGGAGGTGTCAACACATGATACTCGGGAGTGCGGTGAGGGAGGAAGACACAGATGTGCTATTCATAACAATGGGTGTTAATTCTTTAAACATTTGGTAGAATTTACCACTTGGCTCTGGCCTTTCCTTTGTGAGAAGCTTTTTGATTACTAATTCAATCTTTTCACTTGTTATAGGTTTATTAAGACTTTCTATTTTTTCTTGAGTCCCACACTTTTTGGGTTGATCATCATCTCTTCCTCTCAGTTCTTGTGTTTCACCTCCTTTAAATTTCCACTTCTAGGGCCTCCCTGGTGGCGCAACGGGTTAAGCGCAGCACTATCAAGATATCCAGAGCTACTGGGCATGAGTTCAATACTGGACCAGGGACCTTCCCACATGGCACAGCAGACCTCTCCTGCCTTGCCTGCTGCTCTCCTCAGCAGTGTATTTCAGTCACTCTGCCTGTTCTGCTCCCCACTTTGTCTCTGGTGAATCGTCTCACCACCACCCCCCACAGCTCTGGCCCATACCCCAGTTCTTGTATGCATAAATAAATAAATCTTAAAAAAAAATTTCCACTTCTAAGTCCTGATTAAGGGCAGAAATGCCCCTGATAAAAAGAACATTGTTGACTATCAGGCATTAAAGCCTCAGCAGAGCTTTGGCATTCTGTCTGTGAATTAATAATATGAACAGATTGATGAAAATGATCATTGATAGATATAATTTATCTGACTTGAGTGGTATCTAACTTAAATCTACTTGTCAACTAATGAGAGAATATATTACAAGTCATACTTGTACTAGGTGATTGTATTCTGTCTTAACAAAAACAAATGTAGTACTTTAGTATTAGTCAACAGTTTGATTTTAAAGTTCCAGTGACATTTGCCACAGACATTTATTAGTCTCCTCAGAGTAAAAACGATGATGATGTATAATAAACACTTGTACTCTTACAGGTTTCTTAGATCAGACAGAGTATGAATAGAAAACCAGGGCTCTCCCTATGGTCTAAGCTTCCCAACAAGTTCACTGAGGGATGGGAAGGAGAACAAGGGTGAGTGAGTGACACAGAGAGCTAAGAGCAGCCATTCCCTTACTGGATATTCCAAGGGGTTATCAGGAGCCAAAGGTGGTTTGTGCCACTGGGAACTGTCAATCTTGATGCCAAGAGAGGTTGTAGAATTTGGCAACAAAGGTATATAGAGGTGGAATGGCAACTATCTTACACAATGGAACTATTAGATGAGTATGATATATATTTTTTGAAATATTTATTTTTATTTATTTATGCATACAGGAACTGGAGTGTAGGCCAGAGGTGAGGGGGTGAGAGGATTCACCAGGAACAGAGTGGGGAGCAGAACAGGTGGATCTACTGAAATACACTGCTGAGGGGAACAGCAGGCAAAACAGGAGAGGTCTGGTGAGTCATGTGGGTTAGCTCCCTGGCTGTGGACTGAATCCATGCCACAGTGGCTGGCTAAAGCTTGATAGTGCTGAGACTTTAAGTCCTGTACCACCAGGGCTGATATTTTAAATAAAATCAACATAAAGTACAGAGAAACTTAATTAGAAAGACAATAATTCTGCTGATATAGAAGATAGGAAAGGGAAACTGGCTTACTTTCTAACGGCCTTAAAAAAAGTTAGCTATAAATCTAAGCCCAATGGAGATCAGTGTTTAGTATCTTTGGGGAAAAAAAAAAAAAAAGAGTCTGAGTGAGAGAAACATAATCAGGGCCCACTGTACTCAGAAGTCACATTACATCATTGATATGATAAAGAAATAGTAAAAATTATTTAGAATGAAGGAGATATTTGATGGAATAAAGGAAACATAACTATGTTTAACTTATAATTTGTATGTAAACAAATACTGTATAGATGTACTGAGCTGCCCTTTATATTAAAAAAGGGAAAAAAATTAGTGAGTTCAAATTATATCTGGGGCTTTGAAGAGAATGTTGTGAAGTTTTTTGTTTTTACTTTAATGGTTGTGAAATAATGCAGAGTATTTAAAATAAGAAGCTTGACAAGTGATTCTAATGTACTGGAAAAATAATCATGTCAAGAATAGATAGAAATAAAAAACACATAGTGAAAGAAACAACAAAAGAATTGGAATGCTATACTAGGAAATAACGAGTTAACACAAAAGGCAGTAATGGAGGAATTGAAGATCAAAAGAGTCAACAGATAGGAAACAAACAGCAAAATTACAGATGTAAATTTTACGTGTTAAGATAGAATACAATCACCTACTACAAGTATTACTTATAATATTCTCTCATTAATTGATAAGTGGGTGCAAGTAAGAAACCCAATCAGATACCATTCAAGTCAGATGAACTATATGTATCAACGATCATTTTCATCAACCTACGCACATTATAAATTTCCAGACAAAGTGCTAAGATTCTGCGGTGTCTCTCAATGCCTAACATACCCTAATTTGATCCTTTTTGTTTACCAGGGGCTATTTCTTCCATTAATCAGGACATGGAAGTGGAAATTTTAAGGGCGGTTAAACCAAGAACTCAGAGTCTTGGACGTCCTAAAATATAAATTTAGTTACCTCATGCTTGCTGAAACAAGCTAATTGTTGTTAATGATAACACACAACAGTTAAAAGCATGGTAATGGAAATTAAGACTGCTTGATTGAAATATGGCTTTATTATTTATCATGAAACTTGAATGTTAGTTACTTAATCTTTTGGGTTCTCAGCTGCCTCCATAATAATATGGAATAATAACAGTGCCTATCTCACAGGGCTTTAGGGTGAATAATGTGAGATTATATGTGGAAAGAACTTGCTGTAATATAAGGAATCTAGTAAACCTTTAAATAAATTTTAACTTTCATTATTTATCATTATCATTACTAATAGGGTCAAAGCCTCTTTTATATTAGATAAAAAACCAAAGAAACAACTTGTCTAATATATTAATATAATTTAATATAATATGAATATAATGAAAACTACCAACATAAAAATACCTAGAAAACTATACCATAACATAAATATTACATATTTTATATTATGCTGAATTACCTATATCAATGTTTTCTCTTCCCAATGCCACAAGTGAGAGAAACAGTATTTCTCTATATAAACTCCTAGTGGGGAAAAGAAGTAGAGAAAATATTAGAGAGACTGTGAGACATTCTAACAAATTACTAAGCAAACAATACGAATCTGCTTAGAGGAACAATATATTCATTCAAGAGAATGCTTACCTCTGTCGTTTAAAATGAGGACATTTGTTTAATGTCTCTAAAATCTGACTCATTGGTCCATAGACATCATTCATTTTAATGCTTTTTACCATACTTTTCAATAATTCTTGATTAAATGAATTATCACCTTTTTGCAATAAATGGACCATTGGGTACTTCTGGGCTGTAAAAAGAACGAAGAAGTAGATGAAGGAAAATGTTCTGAGTGAAAGGAGAATGAAATTAAGCAAAAACTGCAGCTATTAAAGAAATACAAAGCACTGAAAATAATGTAAGGACAATACATAAAGAGACAGAAATCTAAGAATGAAGAAAAGGAAAAAAGTAAGGCAAATAATGATAAAAATAGTCTGGAGGTTTTTTGTGGCTTCAAATAGACAATAACTAAAAATAAAATGGTTTCCTTAATATAGCCTCTGGAGGAAATCTAAATCAGCAGCTTAGGATGGAAACAAAAAATAAGTAAAAAGAAGACACTGGGACAAGCAATGTGCTGAAAGCAGAACTCTACAAAACATAACCCCTCCAGCACACATACAGCACACTTCAAAAAAAAAACCAAAACCAAAAAACAAACAAAACCCTCCCTTAGCCTCCATAGAAGGTAGTACTAAGAATATCAAATTTAACACTCACTCTCAAACAAAAGAGTACGATTTTGACCTGTAAGACAAAAAGTAGTATAATATAATAAAATTCAGTTATACATTAGGTTATTTAAAGCAAAGTAGAGATGACTCTCAGTATTACAAGTAAATATTCTATAATAGCACTTACTGTGGGCATTCCAGAGGATGTACAGGGGCTGTCCTGGATCCTGATGTAATTTCATATTGTCCCATAACATCTGTATTAAAACATATTTACTGTCTTCAGACATACAGTGGCGAGGAATCTGTGTTGTAGAAAAAAACATTCATTAATGATCCCTCCATGATAATGTTTTGTAAATGTAATATAAGGACGGATGTGTGTAGGAGAGAAAAGAGAACAGGAAATGACTGTGCATTTTACATCTACTGAAGGAAGATGGGCTGAGTTGAGAAGCTAATGGTTTAGAAAGTAGCAGATTTAACAAAGGTCTGATATGGTACCATAAAGGACTAATCTGAACCAGCTTATGATCGTGGGTCCACAGAAAGATGAACCCATAAGTACCATTCTACATCAGTCTAAAACCCTAGCCCAGTTAACTCTGATTCAACTTCTTGGCTATTCATTCAACAGGGACTGAATATCCAAAGTATATGCAAACCATAGACCTGAAGTACAAGAAGGGAGAAGGCAAAGTTCCTGAATTTAGAAACTTTTTAGTGGTGGTGATAGCATAATAAAAAGCAAAAGGATAGAACAACATTAAAAATGCAAGTGAACATTTAACAAACTAATTACCTAAATGTTAAGCAAAAAGTCAGAGTAAAGGAATAAAAAGAATGGTAACATATGACCGCAATATGAATTACAGACATCCTACTAAATGTAGTTTGTTTTTGAAGCAGGTATGAGACATGCGTGGGGCGAACACATAAACACTTCTCATAGAGTCATTTACAGTTTATTTTTGAACTTCTATCGAGTACAAGACTATTTTGTATAAATTTTACAAAAAGGTGAAAAAATACGACTTGGTAAGAAGAAAAAATATTTGTAAAAGCAGATAAACTGTATTGATCTAATGATTCAGAATGGTTATTGAAAATACTTAGCATAAAAATAAACCTTTTTTTTGCATTAGGAATATGCAAACATTACAGTGGTGACAGTAGCACTGCCTTTTAGTTCATTTTTACTCCCATACCTTTGAATACTTGTTACAATGCTCAGAAGAAAGAATCAATCCAGGTAAGTTACTGGGTAAGTCAAGACGTCTGAAATACCACACCAGGTTCCAAAAAACAATTGGATGATGGTCTACAAAGTCTGCCACTGTTATTACATGATCACCTTCATTTTCCAATAAGCTTTCAAGTTCTTTCCATACCACTAGAGGACTAAGATATGGAACGGTGATAGGATCTGGACTTGGGAGGTGCCATTCTAATCCTAAAGAATCCTGTTGAACAAACAAAATTCATAAATGGCAAATATAAGTCTGACGATACTAAGTCATTAAGAAAATATTCTGTCAATGATTTACATATATATAGAAAGTAACCATAACTGTATCATGGGACAAGACACTCTTCGTGACAACAATAAAAGTGAAGCTAATAAGGCTGCTAAGGTCAAGGGAAATTAAATCATATATAAGTTATCCTGTGTAAACTTTGAAAATAACCAAAATACATACTGTAGCTCCTTGTAAGGTTGCTGGCAGGCTCCCCGTGGGAATGAGCTTCTGTCTTCCAGCGTTTTCCTTATCTAAAGGGCCATAAGTACTAATACTCCTGGCCAGTGGAAATAATGGACATTTTGATATAGCTGTTTTTGATCTATCAGCAGGGATCTGAATACTTCGGGCACATGAATTTTCCAGCAGTTTAGATTTGCTTAAGAAATTGAAAAAATAAAAAAGCATATCAGTATCTTGATTTACTTTATTTCATTTAGAAAGACCATGTTTTTCTCTTTCAAATTAGAGCTGGACAGAGCCAAGTAAATCAAAGAAACGATGCTACTCAGGCTTCAGCTGGAAACGGTAAATATTTTTAAGCAGTCATATTAAATTTCCTTTTCATCCAGTGAACTTTAAATATTAAGATTCATTCACATATTCAAGACATTTGGTGGACAACTTTTGTACTGCAGACACGTGCTATGCTTAAGGGATAGAAAGCAGAGGACACAAGCACCTGCTCCTGGAGTCACAAGCCAGTAGGAGACCAAAAAAAGGCTACACCTCTGATGAAAAAAGGTGTGCAGACAGATCTGCAATTTTGCTGCTAAGCATCTGGGATCAAACATTACATTAGCTTGCAGTACCCTCTATGTATTTTCTTTTAAACATGCAGTTACTAATATGGCTTCATCTGCCCAACTATAAATGGCCTATTCGGCACTTCTTCAAAATGGAGTTGATTTCTATATTTGTTTTATATGCACTGGGAAACCAAAATTTGTGTGACTTGCTTTATTGCAATAACCACTTTATTGTGGTGGTCTGGAGCTAACTCCATGCTATCTCTGGGGTGTGCCTGTATAAATAAATCTATGCTTAAAACATAGATTTTATTAAAACATAGATTTTAGATGCTTAAAACATAGATTTTATTAAAACATAGATTTTAGATGCTTAAAACATAGATTTTATTAAAACGTAGATTTTAGATGCTTAAAACATAGATTTTATTTATACAGGCACACCCCAGAGATAGCGTGGAGTTAGCTCCAGACCACCACAATAAAGTGGTTATTGCAATAAAGCAAGTCACACAAATTTTGGTTTCCCAGTGCATATAAAAGTTTGTTCTTAATATATTGTTGTCTATCAAGTATGCAATGACATTATGTACATACCTTAATTAAAAAATACTTTATTGCTAAAAATGCTAGTCATCCACTGAGCTTTCAGCAAGTAATAATCTTTTTGCTGGGGGGAGTCTTGTAAAAAATGTATTGTCTGCAAAGTGCAATAAATTGAGGTATGCCTGTGTTAGGCATATTCCAAAGTAGAAGTAAGTGGGTAACCGACTTAATTCAGGAAAAGATAGAGATAAGAGAAATTCTCAGAATTTTCACCCTTAAAATTCTAGTAAACATTATGTGTATTATACATTTAAACTCTAGGGATTCATAACACAAACCATAGCTTTTTAAACATTTAGGTTATTAGATAATTTTAATATTGTTTTAATTAAGACTTTAAAATTATAAATTATAGACATTTAAACATGAAAATAGTCAGCTAATTGTTCTGCATTATCTGAAGTACATAGGTTGTTCAAACATAGCTCAGCATAATCATAATTACCTATTTAGATCAAAATTCCCTTGAACAGAGACAACAGATGTGTCAAGACCAGAGGCTGATGCTGAGATGCAAGATTGCCTTGTCTGACTTGAAAAAGAAGATGGAAAATGCACATTTTCTGTAGATGGGCTTGCTTTCAAAAAGTACCTGTAATATGAATAAAAAGAGATTTTTCAGAAAAGATATTCTAGTAAGCATTAACATTAAATATGAAGGGAAAAAAGCATAAATCACTACCTTCCAGGTCGTCTTAAGTCTCTTATTTCAACATTCAGAAAGGGTAAGAAAAGATTGCCACAAAAGGGACATGTAGTATTGAGATTTGAATCATCTGCTGTCCAGCCAGCCATGATTTCCTCATCATGGACAAGACAATCACAAGTTTTACACCGAGAGCAGCTTGAGATGAGAACCTATGAGAGAAAACAGAACTTTATAGTTAGCTGATCTGAGCATATTATGAATTAAAAATTCATTTCAAAATGTAAACATGGAACTGTTCGAAACAAAGGTAAAGTAGTATGACTTGAATGATTTGAAATACTAAATATCTGAAAAATGGATTGTAAGCATATTCTTAAACATTTTATTACTTTACAGAGTCGATCAATATGTAATATAAATTTTATAAAGTAATATATAAAGATGTTCTTTTGAGTCAAATTATACCTCCATTGCATAATTCTGGAAGATGTTTGTATTACTCATACTGCAGGAAGACGCCACTTCTGATTTTCCAGGTAAGGCAAACTTTGACAGGGATCCTGTTCATTTATCAAAAAAACAAACAAACAAAATTAATCTCATTAAAATTAATGAGTTCAGATATGAGAATCTTTCACTTTCATAAATTCTTTAATTGTCAAGCTGCTTTGCTCAACATGAAAGGTAATTTAGTAAAAGCATTAATAATGAAAATGTTTTTTTGTGCATGCATTTTTGTTGTGAGGACAAACAAGGAATTCTGATTTCTACGAGCTAGGTATGTTCATTACTCTAAGCACTTTATGTGTACGGCCTAGGAAGCATTCCATTTGTTTATAATTACTATTTTGCGGTTTCTATATAAGTTTAAAATACAAGACTGTTTAGTTTCAAGGTGTGGGAAGTATAAAATAGGTAATCTTACTTCAAATTATGAAAAGATGTATTCAGAATCCTCTGTCTTGTAAGGATCATTTAAGCTCTGGTTTAAACACAAGGAAATTCTTAAGAGCAGTGGCATCTTAGTAGGTATTAAAAACAACAGCAAGCAATAAGGGAAGTTCTGTGGTTAGATCAGTTGTTTATATCTTTACTATATATTTTTCCCCCCCTGGTAATTATAGCAGTCCCCACTTATAGGCAGGAGTTTCCTTCCAAGACCCTGGTGGATGCCTCAAACCACAGAGTACTGGACCCTATATCTATTCTATGTTTTTTCTTATATGTACATACCTATGATAAAGTTTAACTTATAAATTAGGCACAGAAAAGGATTAGCAGCAATAACTATTTATAAAATAGGACAATTATAACAATGTACTGAAATAAAAGTCATGTGAATATGGTCTTTTTTCTCTCTCAAAATATCTTATGGTACATAGTATTTTCCAACAGTGGAAAACCAAGTGTAACTGAAACTGGAAAGGGAAACTGTAGATAAGGATAGTTACTGTATCGAACTTTATCAATGAACAGTGATATTTTTGAAATATAAAGTAAAGGCCAAAAAAAGGTAACGGTATAAACTTTTAGTTCATGAGAAATAGAGAAAAATAGGAAAACATGCTAAATGCACTGTGGGGATGCAACCAGTACAAACCAGCACAAGTAGCTCACTGTTTTAGCAAATAAATGACAAGGAAAAAAAACAGATGCCTCCAGAGCTACCACAGGTTATAGGCCCAGTCATGCAAAGAGGTAGAGAAAAAGAGATGTGTATAAGTTGTAAAATGTATGTACATACATAAAAGTATACATACTGTATGCATAACACATAATAAAAAAATAAAATTATTAAATACCTTCAATAAAAAGTTAAACATAACATTAAAGTCTATACTTTAGAGGTACATATTGAAGCATTTAAACTAAAATTACATATCATGTGGGATTTACTTTAAAATAATTCAGTGGGGAAGGAAAAAAATGTTGGCACTAGATAAGAAAGGGGAAAGATTAAAAAAGATGGCCCATTTGTTGGTAATTGTTGAAGTCCAATGAAGGGTAATGGGCTTTTGTTGTGGTATTCCTTCCACTTTGGTGTATGTTTCAAAATTTCCAGAAAAAAAGGGTTTTAAAATAGCAATGATGCAAATGAAAAAAAATAATACATTGCATCCATTCCTCACAATATAGAGTCACCATGACAAATTTCAAATAGACTAAATATTTAAATCAAGGGTCAAATCTAATTCTGCACAACCATGAACTAATAGTGGTTTTTGCATTTTAAAGCCTTGTTAAAAAAAAGAAAAAGGCAAAAATAATCTGTGACAGAGATGTATGTGGCCTTCAAAACCTAAAGTATTTATGATCTGGTCATTTACAGAAAAAGTTTGCTGACCCTTCCCCTGGGCAGAGGAGATCTTTCCTAATAATTCAAAATGCAGAAGAAATAGGGGAAAGACTTATACATTTTGTTAACATAAAATTAAAAACTTTTGTGGCAAACAACAGCTTGACAAACTTGGGAAAAGTATCTGCCACTTACATAAAAGTGAAAGGATTACCTAATATAAAAAAAAGCTATTAAAGCTTAAAAGGACCAATAAATGAAATGTAAGTACAGTACACAGAAGAAATTCACACAGTCTTGAAACATATATATAGATACTCAATTCATTTATAAGAGAAATATAAATGAAAACTAAACTGAAATACATTCCTTACCTATCAAAGGGCAAAAATCCAAAAGTCTGCCATTTTTTTTTGTTGACATGGGAAATAGTTACTCTTAAATACTGTGAATGAGAATGTAAAATAATATAGCCCAGCGGAAGGGAACTTGGCGATATCACTTAAAGGAAAAAATTGTATTATCATCTAAAGATAACTTGGCAAAAATATGACATATGCATCATAGCATTACTTATGATAGTCAAAGACTAGAAACTTAATGTCTACCTGTAAGAAATGGTTAAAGTGAACTATGATACACTGAAACATGATGAAGTATGCATCCTTAAAAATGAATGAGGGACATTGCTATATGATGATATGGAATGTCCTTCAGTATATATTGTTAAGTGAAAAAAATCAAGGAGCAGGAAATAGGTAGAGTATGTTACCTCTGAATAATAAGACAAGGAGGTAATGAGAAAAAACACACATACCCCTACACTTTAAAAAAGCAACAATGGAATAAAAATGGTTACCCCTAGGATAAGAATACAAGATGAGGGGTGAGACTCGAAACTAGACATCTCTGAAAGTATCTTGGTTCTACTGTTTTAACTTTGGAGCCATGCAAAACTTTTACAAATTTAAAGGGGAAAAAAAACAAAGGTACCACAAATCAAATGCAATATGACAGAGTTGTCTGGACAAACCTTCTAAGGAGGCAGAACTTTCTAGGCTTGTTCTGCTGAAATCAACTCCTTTAGTTCCTGAAGTGGCATTGCTCTCCTGGGGAAAAGTGGCTCCTTCCAACTCATGGCAGACATCTTCGTCGGTTAAAGAGGTAGATTCAGAATCCTGGGCTCCCACTGAAGAAAGACTGGTACGATCAGAACTTTGATCCTAAGGACATAAGTACAAGCTTAATTTCCTTAATATTTAAAGTTAATTATTTAAAAAACCACTTCTAACCTAGAGGAAGTACCTAACCACTCAGAAGACCAGTAAATCAACATTACAACTCACAGAGGAGAAAAAAACAATTTTATAAGGGCATACTGATTTGGAAAAACATGCTAGAGATCAACTTTTGAGATAGCATTTTTTAGTTCGATCAAGTAAATAACTGTTAGTAAGATAAGCTTGCTGACTGTAAATCTTCATTTATTTTTAATTTCCCTTCCTGCAAATTCCAGTCCAGGATGAAAACATTAGAATTACATTTTATTCTTTTTAAAAATATTTCATTTATGTTTACATTTTGTTCTTTTCCACACTATTCCAGGTATTAAAGACATATATTTCTAGTTTTCATTTCTGAGAACACCAAAGTATATTTTTTTCCTGGTTATACCAACAATACATAAGAAAATATGATAAATATAAATTTTTTATGAAGGAAAAATACCTATAATTCTACTGCCCAGATAATAAAATCTATTTTCTTCTACTCAGGCACATGTATTAATGTGTATCCGAATGACTTTATTGGCCTTTTGGTTATATCTACTACTTTTAAGTGGGTGCTCCAGGGATTACAATATCCATATCTACTCATTTCCCATCTACTTAAAGTTGGTATTGTACCACTTCACATAAAATAAATAACATGATGAACAGCAGTGGAGTGAGCCCCTTTACCACAATAAGAATATATGTATATTGAAAATAATCTTCTGTTGTTGCATGCAAACTTTTGTTTGGGGCAACTGAAAGTATTTTATGGAATTTCAGAGGTAAAAAGTATTTCTTTATATTAACCAGCTATTTAATTCTTTCATTCCTGAAGATATCAGATTTCTTTCTGGTATTATTTTCTTCAGCCTAAAACCCTTTAGTGTATCTTAAAGAGGGGGTCTGCTAGCCACGAATTCTTTTCTTTTATCTGAAAATGTCTTTATTTTACTTTTACCCCTGAAGAATATTTTCACTGGATATAGAATTCTGGGGCGACAGCTCTTTTCTTTCAATACATTAAAGGTGTTGTTCTGTATTCTCCCCATGGATTATTTGAAAAATACCTGGTCATTTTCTGTATTCTTTATTTCTCTCTAGGTAATAAGTTATTTTTCTTTTAACAGTTTTTCAAGATGTTTTTTATTCCTGCAGTTATTTTATTAGCAGAGGAACATCTTCACTTTTTAGTAGTTTGGTTTATGTGTGGTTAGGTGTGGTTTTCTTTGAGTTTTTCCTCTTCATAGTTTACTGAGTCTCTTGTATCTATAAATCTAAATCTACCAAATTTGGGAATTTTCAGCTATTATTTCTTCAAATTATCTTTCCTATCACAATCTCTTTCTCTTGTACTTCTGGAAGTCCAATTTTGCTATACCTTCTGATATTGTGCCACAAATCCCTGAGTCTGTTCATTTTTAATGAAGTCTTTTCTCTCCCCTTTAATCAGGTATTTTCTATTGCTTATCTTTAAATTTGTTGACGCAGTGACTTCCACTCTGCTTCTGAACCCATTCAATGAGCTTATTTCAGAATGTATTTTTTAGTAATAAAATTTGTTTTTAAAATAACTTCACTTCTTGCTGAAAATTCCTTTTAATGTGTTTTTCTTTATCTCAGGAATCTAGTTATGATATCTGCTTAAGTTTTTGTCTGATAATTTCAGTATTAGTCATCTCAGCTTTTCCCTTGAGAACTGGTTACATTTTTTTGGCTATTTATATATCTGGTAATTCTGGATTTAAATTTGGACTTTGTGAATGTTATGGACTCCATGAATGATAACCTGGATACTGGCATAATCTCTTGGAGAACACTGGTGCTTTTGTTTTAGTAGACAATCGACTGAGTTACACTCAAACTATAATTTGAGTATTGTTTCAAGTTTTGTAATGGTGATTTCTCAGCTCAATCCTCTAAGCCTTGTCTATGCTGGTGTGCATGCATGTGTAGCTAAAAGGTTAGGCTGAGACTTATGTGGGCTCCTCCACAAAACCAGGAAATCACTTTCACTGATATTCCCAAACTCTTTAGCTCACAGAGGCTCCCTTTTCTAGTTCCTCTGCCCACAAAAAATGGGATTGGTCTTAAATTTTTGGCTGCTAGGCTTGCCATGCCCCACTGCTTTTGGAGTAAAGATGTATGAGAAAAGAAAATGGGAAATTTACCACTGTGTAAGTCTCTAAATCTGCCTACTTTTATTTTCCAAAATCCTTAGATAGCTGTTTTTCATATGTTATCTGGCGTTTTTAGTTGTAATCGTTGGGAGGTATAAACTGCAATACCCTTATGTTACCACAATGGAATTAGAACTCTCATCCTAATTTTTAAAGAGATTTTTTGATGGGTATAGAAAAGTTATTTGGTAATCATTTTGTTTCAGCATTTTAAATGTATTACCAATGTCTTCTGACATAATTTCTGTTTATAAGACAACTATTTCTTACTGTTGCTCCTTTGAAGGTAATCTCTTTTCTCTGACTTCTTTTAGGAGTTTCTCTTTGTATTTTATCTTCAACTATTTAATTATCAGGTACCTGTACTTAGGTATTCTGCTTGATATGTGAGTTGACATCTTGAGTCACTTTTGGAAAATCCTTGGTTATTAGCTTTTTAAATGTCCTATCTCATTCTCTCCTTTTCTTCTGGAGCTCAATCACATCAATGTTAGGCATTTTCAGAGAAACCTACATTATTTTTTGTATTTTTCATTTCCTCTTGTCTGTGTTTCAGTGTAGAAATCTTTTGCTGACTTCCTACCTAATTTACTAACCTTTTTTTTCTGTGTTTTGTCATTAAATCTGACTACTGCATTCTTAATTTTTCAGTTCTGTGATTTATACTTCATTCTTTTCAATAGATAATATATATATATAAACAGGCTTTGGATAATGTTTTTTTCCTCCAGAAAGGATTCATTCTTTGTGAGATAAAAATGGATTATTTTAATTAAATCACAGACAAACCTAAGTTAATCTTAGGGTGTAGTTTTGATCTATTTCTGGTTTGCCAGTGCTCCTAAGAGATAGCTCTGCAGGACTTATAACTAAGGGCCTGATGGATTTACTAAAGCTATGCCCCTTCCTCTCTTCAGCAGTTCATAAACTTTAGTTTAGTTCATAGAACAGGTGAGATCTCTTATTTGTCAGAGATTTCCTCCCTACCTTTTTAGCTTCCTGATTAACGCAATTTTGGAAAATTTCTTGAAGGAAGAAACGTGTGTATTTGAGGACCTTCAAATTTCTGTCTTTGTCTCTACCTGTACAAGATCCCAAAAGCTCTTCTAGCCCCATCACCTTTCTACAGTCTTCTGATAAGTAAGGTAAAGTCTGGATCTGCAACCAGGGAAAAGTAGCTATTGAACTTCAATTCACCTGTGTAATTTTCTGTCTAGGATCTTGTTCCTCTACAGGTGTTTTTCAGTTCTCTGATGACTTTAAACAGATGCCTTATATACTCCTTTAGCTTTTTGCTTTTGGGAGGCATGTAGCTCTATTAGAAACTAAATCATCCTAACCAAAAAGAGAAACCCTGTGCCTTGGAAGGCATGTTAGACAGTTTCTGGAAAACAAAAACGAAACAAACAAACACCCTCATGCATTTTGAAGGAAATAATGAAGTTCTGTAAGCATTTTCACATAACACTGATTTTTAACCCCTTCAATAAATGGAATGATAAGCATGATCTTAATGAATTCTCTTTTCCTTTTGAAGTTATTATTCAAGTTTGAATTTTGAGACGTACAAACCTGGTGTTTAAGAATGGTAAAAACAGACATCCCTGAATGTAAGCAACTTTGGCGGTAGAGGAGAGTGAAAGGAAAAGTATAAAATACTAATGAAAATTACCTTAGATGATGTAGTATACATGGTGAATCTTGAATACCATTTGCTTGCTTTTTCTGCAACTCCTTTCCCAGCAGTGAACATACTGTTCCTTAGAACATCTAGTTTAGGTACTAGTAGTGTATCTAAATTAAATGAAGGTGATGAATGGGTTAATGCATTTTGAGATTCTTCCCTAAATGGGCAAGTAGGCGAGAATGCTGGAGAAGACCAAAGTCTATCCCTGGGTCTGTCCTCACTTTTTGTATAGCTTTTAGATTTGGTAAGTCTTGCTGGTCTAGGAGAATTAGGAGGTAGGCTAGACCTTCTGCATGCCTTCACCAATGTTGGACTTTTCTTATTGGCTAATTTATCATCACATGCCCGCTGTAAATCAATGCTTGGTGTGCGACTTGTCAAAGGACTGCTCATGTTATTCATATACATCACAATTTCTTCAGCTAAATCCCGCCTAGCAGATGGTGTTGAAATACTTTTGTTATCATCTTCATCTTCCTCCTCCTCCTCTTTTTGCTGCTGTTCAGTCTCAGCAACCAAAAGAGAGAGGGGATCAAATCCTGTTGCAACATCAGTTTTTTCGAAAGGTTTTACTGAAAAGCTGCTGTTCACACGCTGAATCCTTTTGGAATTTTGTGTAGCAGCATATCCCACTTTTGGTCCATCTGTTTCACTATCTAAGTCTTCTAAGTCAAAAATAACAGGAGAATCCACTTTGTCTGCCAGATAGTTTGAGCCATCAAAAGGTGTGTCATCATCACTAGATTCCTTTTCCAGACTATCTCTTTCTGATCTTAAAGGTGGCTTTCCAATATCAAGACTACTTGGCCTTGTGTTTTTTGAGATAACATTTGAAAGAATTTTTGCATCAGCTCCTAATTTTTCTACCATTTCTCCAGGGTTTGCTTCCTGGTTAATTCTATTCAGCATAAGTCCCATCACTACTCCTCCACTAAGATTGCGGTTTCTATTTCCCCAGGACATTTGTGGTTGCAAATTCGGTTCGCTGTCACTTTTATGTCTTTTCCTGAAGCATCTATTTTGAATGTTTCCTGTTTCATTTGTATCCTCAAAAGATGATATTAAGAGTAGCTCTGATGTGCTTTCTGAAAAACAAGAGAAGTGTTTTAGCCATGAAAAATACAAGGTGCAAATACAAGTTGCCTTAAATATTTAATGTACTGGTAATGAAAATGATCATAGCGAGTACTCACTGAGTGCTTGCTACTTGACAAATACTAGACTGGGCACTTACATTACCTACCATAATCATTCCAACATCTAAATGGGTTGAGAAAAAACTGATACTCAGAGAGCTAGATTACCTAGCCCAAAATTACCCACTCCTTATGTGAAAGAACTGGAATTCAAGTCAATATTTGGCTAAATTGTAAAGCATATACTCCTAGACATGAGGATGAATTACTTTTTAAAACTGTTAAATTAAAATTAGTATTTTCCCTTGTAATATTCAATGACAATAATATTCGTAGTAAACTTACATTAATTTCACTAAACTGACTAAATAACAGTGATTATACAATTGTCGCTCTGGTAATGAACTTGAAATTTTGAGTCTTCTGTCTATAAAAATGAAAAAATCCAAAACACTGAATCAAAAGGCAGCTCTGTTAGTTTCATCCATAAATAAGGATTTTTAAAAAAACTCTAAATCCTTATGATTATGGATGTGGTTAAGTAATTTTACCTTTGCTTTACAAATTGATTGCAAGTTTATACCAGACAAATGTGAATGGCTACTTTGTGGTTAGACACTGTTCACTGTTTTTTTTTAACCACATTACTCAGGTACCAATCCTAAAAGCAGAAATCTAGATTTTTGATCACTTTCTTTGTCCTTATTATTATTTTATTATTATTATGTGGGAGTCTAGGTATTATATTGTCAATTATCCTTTTTCAAGCTTAATCCAACAGAATTAGCCCTCTGTAATCAGGCAACTCTAAAAAAGTACCTCTTTCCTACCATGTGATGCATTTGGCTAACAGAATAGGAGAAAAAAAGGAATACTAGAGATCATACGGTCTACAAACTACTGTAGTTTAATAAGCATATTTCATTAACCAGGTAAACAGCACAGCCCTGCAGAACAGTGAAACCCAAAGTTGCCATTGGTCATGTTATAATCATGGTTAGGTCTAGAGAACTGATGGCAAAGCCCTTAAACCAACCTCCTGAGGTAATTGTTTACCTATAAACTTCTTACTTGAAAAAAATAAACGTCACTTGTTTAAGTCATTGTGAATCATATTTTCTGAGATTTAAAGCTGAAAGAATTCCTAGCTGACCTTATCAGCTTTTTGTTAGGTCTCTGAATATGCTGTAATCCTTTCCTATAACATAGCATTTTGCCTATTACTTCTGTTTGGAACAGTTCCTTCTTCACAGCCCATTCACATTTGCTTTCTACTCAGCCTCAGATCTAAGTTCAAAAACCATATTCTCAAGGACGCTTTCCCTGACTAATGTCCCCCTTAATCCAGGACACATCTCTCTATTGTATGTTCTCCTAGCAGCAACCTACAGCCCTTATTCACAGTATTTAATATTAGATATTTTTACATTTACTTGATCATGTGGTCAATGTTTCTCCACCCCTCCCACCTGACGAAGGCAGAACCATGTTTATTTTTTTGTTCCTTATTATAGCCCCAAAGCATCTGGCATACGGTAGCAAGGCAGGAACTCAAAAAATTATTACTGAATGAATTATTACTGTCTATTGGGGAATCAACTGCCATCAACTGACCAATCCAGAATACAATTGTATATTATTGTATGATACATTATAACTGAACGTGGTACTAGAGATAAAAAGTTAAAACATGAAAACCAGAATTAGGTTTAGAAAAACAGTTCAGAGTATGTCTTCATACTTCAGAGTACATTTCATTTCAGAGTAAATTTTTTTGTGGTAAACTATCAGGAGTTCATGATATCAAATGTTAAATTCTCAAGGTAATCATGAAGTAGCTATAGGGTGGTAATTTTACTTCAACATCCAATCAAACATTGAAATGTGTCTTTGGTTATTCTACCCCCATGTTTTTAGAAGCTGCCAGGTAGATATTTATATAAATAAAATATCCATAAACTGTACTGCAAAACATAAATAAACCTGAAAAATGTTTTGAATCCCAAAATGTCTTATATTTTAGGATAAACAAAAGTGTTTTTCTAGCATATTTGCTCCACATACCATTCATTTAAACATTTCATATCTAAAACATTGATAGCTGTCCCATAAATCCAGAAACACATTAACCTCTTATCATATATTCCTATAATTGAAGTAAAACAACAACAACAAAAAAGCATAATAATAACCACTGGAAAGCATTATAATAATACTTTAAAGTGTAGTAAAAGAAGGTAAGTGGTAAAAGTATGTCAAACCAAAAATTGTACCAAGAACTGGACAAGAAAGTGTGAATAGGTTAGAACTAAATACACTTAAAAAAAAATACAGATACAAGTTATTCTGCACATAACAAAGGAACAAAGGTGTACTATTCAACTCACCTGTGCTTTCTCCTGATATTTTATCTTCACTGTTGCTACTTGCACCACTGAGGCGGACAATACTGGAAGAACCTTGATAATCGAGCTTAGGGAGGCATTCAGTACTTCCTTTTGCACTCTCATTCTCTGATACTGTAAAGATAAACTATTATACATGAGAAGAGGCACACACAGCAGTGGCTTTTATTTCTAAATATTTCTATCTGAAAATATGTGTTAAAAATATTGAACACCTCTCTATCTTTTTGTCAGTCACAAATAACTGATTGTACTTATCTGAGGCCTCAAGGTGTAGGTCAAATTACTAAGTCCTAATCATACATGAAGTCCATGCATACATTTTAAACTTCTCATTTGGTTGAAAAACACTACTTTTGGTGGTGGTGGGGGGGATTAAGGAAAAAAGTATAAGTAATAGGCCATTAATAAAAGCATTAAATAAAAATATTGTTAAACCTTAGAAAAGAGTCACTATTTGAAGAAATATATATTTCTAGGGTAGTATTTGACTGGAGAGTGCTTTGTCACTCTTCACACATGAAGCATTGTATGTTGGAATATTAGGTTGCAGAGAGGGCTTATAATGGGAGAAAAGAAGGAATTATAATGGGAAAGTGCACAATAAAATTAACACTTTTATAGTTAAAGTATTTGTACTTTCTATTAATGTAAGTTCACAGATTTAGAGAATGTCAGCTTAAACAATACCTACATGAACTAGAATCACTCCCTTTCTTATCTTTTTCTTCCGGAATGTCCTCAGCAGATGTACCCCCTCTTCTAACTTCGTCCTTAGATAAGGAATTATATCCAAGATCAGACTGACCACCTGGGGAAAAAAGGAAAAAAGAAACTTCCAGTGCTGTGTATCATAAACTTCTTTAGTGAGAACAACCAGAATTAGGGGCAACATGTTAATGTTAGAATTTATTTATATAAATTTTTCTGGATAATTGCAATCAAAAGCATTATTTTGTAAGCTCTCCCTGGTCTCTCTTAATATAAGAACAGGATGATCTCAAAAGAACTTATTTCTTGCTTCCCACTACTCAAAAGTAACTATATACATTCATATAGACAAATCAGACATTCTTTATAGAAGTCTATCATCTTTCTAGGTGAACATCTGGGTTCCAACTACACAACAGAGAAATTTGCAGGAAATTCATAATAGAACATTTAAACACAGATCACTAGAGATGAGTATCTAAATGATTTTGCCAAAAAAGGGGGGGAGGGCTTGTTTAAAATCATTGATAATCAATTTTTCTCAAAATTTCATTGAATAATCATTGAGTTGGACTTGCACATATGTCCAACTATAAGAAAAAAAACTAATGTTATTGTTAAGAAAAGCAAGAGTTATACTGATATAATAAAACTTTTAATACATAGTTCTGTTAAAGAGATTCTATAATTTTCAGCAAATTGTTATCACTAGATTAGCATCAAAATATAACATTTTGAATCCTACTTCTCTATTTTAGGAGACGTGATTTTTAAGTAAATCATTTAACCTTTTATTTGGATCTCAGGTTCCTAAATTAGTAATACATGAAAGATTATGTATGGAATGGTCTTACAAACTTATAAAGAACTATCTAAAGGACTTGTATTAAGCATCACTAGGTATTTATGTTAATATCCTTGTTAGAAAAAAAATACAGGCTCAAAATTGTAATCAAACTTTCACATCTTTTCCCAAAGATACTACAAATTTAAAAATGTGAAGACAATCTTGATGAAATTCATAATTTTATTAAGTTCTGTATTGCTTTAAAATAGCCTTTTAAAAGACCATATTTAAAATAAATGATTTCTCATTTTGAAGAGATAAAACCTGAAAAGGACTACTATACCTGATTAAATTTACATGTCATAATCAAAAATAAAGTCAGCCAAGGAAGAACAAGTATGAAAATTACATTTCAACACAATTAGCTTATATTTATTATTCTTAAAAATAGGCATTAAAGGAGATAGTCTAAAATAACATACCATTTGCAGAGATAGAAGTCTTATATTTTATTGTTAATGTTTGGATTTTTAAATGTAAAGTTTCTGTCCATTAAGAGGTGATTCATACAATATTCAAAAGTCATGTGAAATTTTTTAAATGTAATTATCCAAATAATTTACTTTTTAGTGTCTCACTAAAACGTATTTAGGGAAAGCTTATGTTCCAGTTTATATTTTAATGAAATTAATGCTATCTTCATGCTAGAATGTTAATGTTTTCAATACATGTAAAAAATTTTATTATAAATTTTTACTTTAGTATGGTATAAAACTCACAAGAGGGTGCAAAAAATAATACAGCACAGAAAGTTCCTGTATACCTTTTACCTAGTTTCCTCCAATGCTGATATCTCATATAAAACACAATATATTGCTAAAGCTAAGAAACTAATATCTCATGGTACCATAACACACATGGGGATTAAATTTTTTCGTAAACTCTAATAACATTTTCATAATGACAAAGAATTTATCCTAAGAAAGTAATATGATAACGAAATCTGTGTGCTATCCAGAGTTAACTGAATTCTCATTGGACTAAATACTTGTATGAGCTACTTTATAACCTCTCTTAAACTTTTATTTCTATTCAAATAAAGAATAAAATTGCATGTAGTTACCAAATTTAACTACAGGTCAAATGCCTAACATACAAAATTAAAACATGACAGTTTAATGTATCACTGAAAATTAAAATCTAAAAATGACAGACTAGCAAATCTAGTTTTCAAGATGTACTTTAATAAATGTATACATAAGCACACACAAACCTGTACTAGATCTATCATCAGTAGCATATACTTTGATTAAACCTGTATTAAAAGGTGCCTGTTCCACAGTGTGTGTCCCATGACCACTATCCATGCTGCCATGACTAACAGCATCCAGGTCACTGCCATCTGCTTAAGAACACAATTTGACAGCATTTTACTACTCAAGGAGATACCAAAAATACACATTAGTTTGTCACTCAAGCTAATAATTTACTAATACTGAACATGAAAAGTGCCACATAATTAGCAAAATGCAACTATAAGGAAGAAACCTATTGTGAATTATCAATGCTAAAATAAGACCACCAAAGGATGATAATTTAACAGTTATAGGAAAAAGAAATGGAAATTTGATGCTTTTTAAATGGGAAAAAACTAACATTAGAATTACTGTAATGGCAATAAAAACTAGAAAACATTCAGTTTTTGAAACTATTTTAAATTTCTAAAAATGTAAAATGTAACCAGTCCATTAACTTTAAAGGAAAGGTAAAATACACACATTCTTTACAAAGCTTTAATTACCTGAGAGAGTTGTTTGTGATAAGTGTGCATGTTTCTTTAGAGCTCTTTTGAACTGTGCTACTCCTAAAACAACATTTCTTATTTTTGTCCAAAGAAAATAGCCACTACGACTTCTTGAAGGCCAGGTACTTTCCAAAACAGCCTATTCATTCAACAAAATACAATAATTAGTACAAGAATTTTTATAAGTAAACACACACTGGTTTTAGAATCAAGCTAAAGAATATCAAAGTAAATTGTAAAATGTAAATTAAAACAAAAAACCCCTGATTTATGAAATAAATTGTACACAATACATGTCAAATAACCCCATACAACAATTACTTCTGCCATTAAATTAAGGTTGTATAATCACAAAAGTGATACTCCTCCAGTAAACCAAAGTAATTACCTTATTATAATAACCATAAGTAATGGCATTGGGGTCAATACCAGCTTTCTGCATTTCAAAAAGGACTCGCACTGCAAGCACTGGCTGATCATACTGTCCACAGAGCTGCATTAGAATGCGGTAGCACACCTGAAACAAAGTAAGTTAAAAAATGTACAGAAACAAAGTATCTATGTAGTGAATTTATAATAAACTAATGCATTTTTTTAAAGATTTATTTTATTTTTGCATACAAGCTGGGATGCAGGCCAGAGCTGTGGGGCTGTGAGAGGGTTCACCAGACACAGAGTGGGGAGCAGTACACATGGATCTACTGAAATACACTGCTGAGAGGAGCAGTGGGCGAGGCAGGAAAGGTCTGCTGCACCATGTGGGACTCTCCCCGGCCGGGCATCGAACTTACGCCACAGCTGCTGACAGCCCCACAGTGCTATGTTTAACCTGTTGCGCCACCAGGGAGGCCCAACTAATGCATTTTAAAGAAAAATTTTTACCTCATCAGGTGGATCCATCTTCTTTGACTGCATTTTTTTAAGCACATCATATGCTGTTTTCAGAGCCCTTACTTTTGAATGACATACTTTCACATAAGCTGGGAGACAAATAAACCATAGTCCATAACAGTGACGCAGCAGACACCTAGACCACATTTGAGGGATGGAAGAATATCTCTTGGCAATTTTATGGGCTGATTTAATTTCCTAGGAAAAAATGCAAGAATTTCATTAATAAATTTGCACATTTAGGTGTCCTTATTTAACTGAGTGCTGAACAAGTACAAATCACATGCTTTTATGTTTCCCTAGCAAAATCTGTCTATAATTTATCTATATATACATACGCTTTTGCTTGAATTTGTATTATACACTATGTAAATAAAGTCCTAGGACAAGAAAATGAATCAATGTTTTGAAGTCAGACTACTTGAAATTATTTTCAGAATACTTTGGAGAGCAAAATAATCTATCAATAGTAAATGGGGCAGTAACATATATTATGGGAATATGAGTATCAAATTTACTTTTGTACTAATATTTGACCACATAAAGAATGCAAAATTTTCAAAGTACCTGTTTTGTTCTTCTGAACATGGGAGAAGGGCTACTAGGACTACTTGATTTTGAAGGCAATTTGCTCTTTCGTGATTGTAGAAACCCTTCAGGTCTTTCAAATAAATTATTCCTGAGAACTGGAAATCCATTATAGCTGTTTTTGAAAAGAAAAAAAAAATCCTCAAACACAAATAGATGATCACACTAGCTAAGACAAAAAAAATTATAACCAATAACTTCTTAGCTTAGAATTTAACTATATTTTTCTATCGGACTATGATATATACTCAACAAATATTCATACAAATGAACAAGTATTCAACAAATTTTGCTTTTCTTACTACAAAATTAAGAAAAGTAATAGCCAAATACGAACTCAAGTATATGCTTTAGAAGAAAAAAGTGAAACACATTTAAATTTTGCTGAACTTGACATCAAAACCAAAATCACTCAGGCATACTTTTAACAGTTTATATTCATGTAAATACATAGCAAATAGCAGATAATATGACATCTGATAGAGGGTCCATGAAACCAATATTCTTTCAAACTGGATAATCATGAATATCATTGTTTCTGATTAACTGTATATTAATGTAGAACCTATCCCTTAAAAGGTGCAAATAACATATTAACATGCCTGAACTAGCACTCATATTATCATGAATTCATTTATCAGGTCAGCTAAGCGGTGAAGGCCTCATTTATGAGAAAGTGAGTTATAGAGACTTGAAAAGTGTTAAGAAAATGATAGAATATATGGTTCTGTGAGAAGGTGGGCATAATTTGGATGCTAGAGGAAGTTGTACTGGGCATTTAAAAGATGGCAGAGGTAGGAAAAAGACATACTGAAAAGAACAGAAGAAGCCTCCAAGCTGCAAACTTTACTTGCTTTCTAATATTCTTAAAGACATGTAAATAGTCTTAATTAACTAAGAAAATAACTATCATAAAAAACAGCAAACTCTGTATTACTGGAGGCAAATTCAATGGAATAAGAAAATGCTGGTAATGACTGAAAGTTAAGTAGGAATAAAATAGCACATTCAGGAAAACCACGTCCCTTAAAAAAAATTCATTGTATGCACATGATAAGACCATCACGTGTATCCCATTGAAACTTATTGTTTTACCATTTTATATAGACTATGTAACTATATGAGTTATCTTGTATTAAGAGGACCCACAAAGCTCATTAAAGACATTTATTTTAAGTTACTAATTTCCAATGATGGGTGTGATTACATCAAAATTGTATCGGTAATCTTAAAAAAAAGGTTATTTAAAAAATGGGAACTTTATAAGCTAAGTAATTTTCTTATTAAAGAACTAAATCTAAAAGTAAAATTTAAATTACTAAGTTAAAACCAAACTACAAAAAAACCCCTAAAACTATATGAGTGAAATATACTAAAGTGGTCTTAGAAGTACAATATACAAAAGAAATCAAAGAAATGAGATCTTGCTTAGAAAGAAAAAAGAGAGACAGAAAAATTAGGAGAAATATTTTAAATATCTTTGACAAAAGATCGACTTTTAAAAAGTGATATGAATAACATCATTAATAGATGAAAAATAAGGGGAGCATATAAATAATCAGTGCATATAAATAATTCAACATACACAAACATCTGTTACACCACTTCTTCATCTGTAAGAGGAAGAATTAATCCAAATAATAAATGGAGATCTCTTGAAAAATCCATTTTCCATAAAAACAACAAACTGATTTAATGAATGATAGATGTCAATTGGTATTAGATTCCTTAAGTCTTTAGAATTTATTTACTTTAAATAAAGCATGTATTATTAGAGAAGTTAAAAATATCATTTCAAGTCTTAATCAAGTACCATTTAAATAAAAATAAATGTACAACAGAAACCAGTTCTAATAAATAAGAAATGTATATGTTTAATATACATATAGTCAAATGCCTAATAAATCTACCACTATCCCAGGCCTTATTTCACTGTGCTCAGAACTCTTCTCTTTCCCACTGGACTTGAAGGCAGGAGCAATGCATTACTCAAGTCTATTATACCAAGAATTTAGTAGTTTGTTAAATTACCAATGATCACGTTCAATAGTTCTGAATTTCTGCGACATAAAATAAACACTCGTTTATTTTGGATGATATAGTATCCAAATATAGTATCATCTAAATTAAGGCTACAAATACTGACTCTCAACTAAGAGTTACTCCTTTTGTAAACCAAGGTTACCTTGGTCAATGTGCTTGGAGTGACGGGATGAAAGTGAGGAAACCAGTTTGAGTGAGAAACAAAAATCAAAATTCTCTATAAAATTGCTGTATGCTGGTGGGTAGGACCCTGAGTTTAATCAATGTTTATGAGAACAAATACTTATGCAGATACAGAGAGCTCCTCAAGTCTATATTATACAGAATTTTTTCTTTTTTATACCTCAAAACTTAATAATGGATGTGGGATAAGCTTGCTTACCACCTAAAAATTAGGGATCTGTAAAGTTTGGATTTTTGAAAATACCAGTCCTTAGAAAGCTACGTCACAGATGATGATTGCTTCTCTCTTTCAATCTCAAACATTCTGCCTCTTGAATACCTGTACTGTAATGGGGGTTCTTCACCATTGGGTAGGTGGGGGATCTCAGGTGGTGTTACAAAAACAGTATGTTCACTTTTGAAAGATTCATCCAGTTCTATAAGTCGCACTTCAACATTCTTGTCCATATCCACCTGAAGGGGTTTAAAAAACATACATTAAAAAAAATATATTGGTTAGCCAAGTGTTTATCTATGGGGGAAAGGTTAAATAAACCACTTACATAACTGTATACTAAAGAACAATTAAGAAAACAAAAAGGGTAAACAAGTCTTATGTTCCACTATGGAAAGATTGCTAGGAAAAAATGTGAAAATAAGAAGGTGGAAAACATTGCGTATGTATATATCTCGAGTAAGAAAGAGGGAGAAACGAGAATAAGATATTCATTTTTCATTTGCAGTAACAAAGAAATACTAGAAGAAAACTAAGAAAAGCAATACTTATATGAGGAAGGAGAGATGAAGGGAGTGGACAAGGATAGGCTAGAACTCACATTTCCCACTGTTTATCTTCTCATATTAGTTTGCATTTTCAATTGTGAGATTGTATTCAAAAGTACTATTTTAAAAATATGTTGTGGAAACTGGGTTAATCTTTTTTTTAATTCATAGTAAATATAAGAAATTTCCTTAAGCTCATTCAGTATATGTAGAAGCATACTGGCGTTAAACTCTAGTTACATCGATATTGAAAGCATTTTAGTAGTACCAGTTCCTCTAGATACTCTATGACAAGGTAATATTCATAAGAAAATGAAAACTTGAGTCCAAACTGCTGAAAGGAACTCATAACTAATGACTGCACCACAACTGACATTAGTTAAAAAAAACCAGATGTCATACATATGACATAATATAGCCTACAGAACTTTATTAGGTTATATGTGAGAATAAAAAGCAAGAATTATTAACAAGTGAAATCTTTAATATATAGATTTAGGATAGAATATACCAAAAAGGGACAGGGATAGTTTTGAAATTTTTCAAAATTTTAAAAGGAGCTGGTACATTCAGAGTCTTCTTACATAAATTGTTGGTTATAATTCATAGCACTATATGCTGTAATCTCCAGGATTAAAGAATATTTTAATGGTATATCCATACAGTGAAAGAGAAAATTAATGCATGTTTCAGAATTATAATGACAAGAGAAAATGTTCACAAAGTAAGTGAAAAAAAATCTAACTACTAAGATGTGTGTGTATACTGTATATATATTGTATACACACACAGATCTTAGTAGTTAGATTATACACACACACACAAACACATATAGTATGATTCTAATTTTTCCTAAGAGAGTGAACATGTATGTTATATATATATATATTTGTGTTCTCTTACCACACTCCCACCCCCAACAAAGTAATCAAAATGTTACCTGTGGGTAGTGGTATTACTGACAATTTCCTTCTCTGTTCCCAATTTATTTTCCAAATTAAAAAATAATAAATATGCACTGTTTTTGTTTTTTAAAAAATAACAAAAGTAATAAATTCTCAGAATAAAAATTTCAACAAGGTAGACTATATTACTTTTAGAATAAGTACTTATTTCAATTATGTGGAAGGATATTTAATAATGGGTAAATAATTAGCCTTTCAAGGATTTTTCTTTGTAAAACTAGCAATGATGCAATAAATACAAATATAGTAAACTAGATAATCACATTGAATACTACTTGATATTCAAAACTGGTGATGTATTGAAACATTTCCACCTCTTTCCTAATTCTAAGAAAATAACCTTACACGAAAAGAAGCTATCAGTATAAAAGGTATTTTTTGCAGAATTGCAATAGCAATAAATTGGAAGTTAAGTACAGTAAAAAAAATAGCTAAGTGATTAAAGTATGATAAATCGATGAAATATACGATCATTAAAAATGAAAACAGTGAAGATATATAGATTTAGGGCTGAACAAGGCAGATTAAACACAACAATATTTACCTTTAATCATTCCTGAAATCTCACCAAAATGAGAGTGAGGGATTAAAAAATAAATCAGCAAAGACAAAATGAAGTGGAGACGGAACAACAGCAGAGTTGGAGTTCAAAATATTTTAGAAGTTGCAAAGAAAAGTGATATGACCTGTGAAAGCTAAAGTCACATATCTGAGAAGGTAATAAAGAGAAAAGTCAAAGAGAAAATCATTCTATTCCATAAAACCCCAGAAAAGTCAGGAATGAAAAGTGTTAGATGATCTTGAAATGGGAATGCAGACGGGGTTGAAAAGAATTAGTTGAAAACCTGCATTTAAATTTTAGGACTCAGGCCTCCCTGGTGGCACAGGGGTTAAAGGCTCAGTACTATGAAGCTGCAGCCACTGCAGCTTGAGTTTGAGCCTCTGTCAGGGAGCTGACCCACATGGCACAGCAGACCTCTCCTGTCTCGCCCGCTACTCCCCTCAGCAGTGTATTTCAGTGGATCCACCTGTTCTGCTCCCCACTCTGTCTCTGGTGAATCCTCTCACCCCCTGCACCTCTGGCCTAGACCCCAGTTAAAATTGTATTCATAAACAAACAAACAAAAAATCTTTAAATTTAAGGATTCCCAGACGCCTGGCCCAACCCAGTAGTTAGGTCACTAACTTTCCCCGACATAGGAGAGAGACTATGCTTGATCCTTCTAAGGGAACCAGAAGGACTTTAGTTGGTGGTATAGTGGTGAGCATAGCTGCCCCCCAGAAGGACTTTAGACAAGAACAAACCAGTTTGGCAGACCTGGGGGAGAGGAAGGAGCTCAATTAAAATAAGTGACGTGAGTAAAAGCCTATATGTTACAACAAGGACAAAACTTCAGTTACCTTCTACTTAGCTCTAAGAACACAGGCAGTCAAGCTTTATTATAAGGACTTGGTATACCTCTTGGGGTAATAAATAGTCTTAAAAGAAAAAAAAATTACTGATCAAACAGGAACTCTAATAAAACAGCGGAGTTCTTTTATGTCATCAATCTCACATCTAAGGAAGCTTCAAATTCTACCTTCCCAGAAAGAGCTCCAAAGCTCTTCGTGCCTCGGGCCTCCCTGGTGGCACAGCGGTCGAGCGCTGCCCTGTGGAGCTGTCTTTGGCAGCGGTGGTGGAGGTGACGTGAGTGAGTTTGACGCCCGGCCGGGGAGATTCCCACATGGCACAGCAGACCTCTCCTGCCTCGCCCACTGCTCCCCTCAGCAGTGTATTTCCGTTGATCTGCCTGTTCTGCTCCCCACTCTGTCTCTGGTGAACCCTCTCACCGCCCCACGCCTCTGGCCTATTCCCCAGCTTGTATGCATAAATAAATAAATCTTAAAAAAAACAACAACGAAGCTCTTTGTGCCTAACTCTGGGTAAGTTTGTATCCATGAAACAATGCGATTCAAAAAAAAAAAAGGAGCATTCAGAGAATGAAAAGGAGCTTATGATCATCACAAAAATGTTAGTAGAAAAAAATACGTATTCTATGAGGCTGGAAGAAAACACTGAAGAAATCTACCAAAATGAAGAAATAAAAGTCAGAAAGAAAATGGGATGAAAAAAAAAAAAGAAAATTCAGAGGATCAGGAGAGGGTCAATATCCAAATAATACCTAGTACAGAAAAAGAAAACAGATAAAATAGAGGAAAGAACATCAAAGAAAAAAGTGTAAGAAAATTTCCTAGAATTTGGAGGAAATGAGTTCATAGATTCAAAATGCCTATATGTAGCAAAATCAATGAAGAAAAGAAGGTCTACACCAAGCATATCCCTATGAAATTTTTGAACATGAGGATCTTAAAAGCTTCTAGAGACAAAGAGAAGTCAGGTACAGAAGATCAGAAAACGAGACTAGATGTTGTTCTCAATAATATTTGAAGACAAGACAATGCAAGTAACCACTTCAAAATTTTACATCCAACCAAATTAGCAATCAGGTATTGGGGGTAATAAAATTTTCAGACGGGACATCAAAAAAATGTGTCTTCCACATACTCTTTCTCACTAAATTACTGGGAAATGTGCTCCACCATAACAAAGAAACAAAGAAGAAGTTATTGAAGTCAGAAATCAGAGGATCCAACCCCAGAGAGATGCCAATCTAATGATGAAAAAAAAAAAATCCCAGTATGACAGACTAAAAAGCAATCAGATTGGACTGGAATAGGAATATGAAGCAAGAATTAAAAAAAAAGAAGTCAAATGGATAGGTTACCTGATATGTTAGATAGGAGATTTTAGATTTTTCACTTTTGTATGAATTTGGAGATGACTTAATAATAGACAAAAACAAAAAAAATATGGCAAATTTTAACTCCTGGGAAAACAAACTCAATACATGAAAGGAAGCTTAATTACAGTATACATACAGCATAGCTGTTGTTGATGTGCAAAGTGATATTACTAGCATTGAACAATTATTTCACAAAAACTGATATTATCACTACATTGGGAGAATTGTGGTAGTGGTTGTGGTGAATATGACATGAGTAGCTAATATCAAACAACAAGTAGCAATAAAAACATTATTTGTAGGTAAGGGACTATGGTGATGGTTCATGGGTGAATTGGTGGTGGGAAACCTATGGGGGATACACAATAATGTAAAGGATATAAATTAAATTTTAAAAAAGGAAAAATATTATTTGTAAATCTTAAGGTAAATGATTAAAGAAGTAGCTGAAAGAGAATGTGGTTGCTTCTGGGGGATGGGGTGGGAATGGGAAATAAAATTACTTGATTTCTCAAATTATGTTCTACTGTGTAAAAAATGAAAATTTACTTTTAAATGATTTGGCAGCAACATTTAAAATGCTTATAAGATCTGGGTATGTAATAAATTAGGAAACCATGTTACAATTATGTAAAAAACACTGGAAGTAAGTGTAAAATGGATATTATCAGTGTGTAACCGGGCTGAGTCCAAAGTCCAGTAAATATGGTACCCCTGGAGGGGTTTGCTGTTGAGAATGAATAGCCCCAGGTAAAATGCTAAGTTTGCATTTTGGGGTGGAATTTCTTATAAGAAATAAAAGGGACTGAAGGAGAAGGAGAGTCAGCCACCATGATGCAGGAATGAGATGCAGTTGCCATGATGTAGAAATGAAAGAGGCAGTTGCCATGCTGAAGGAATAGAGGAGCAGTCACCATGATGTAGGAATGAAAGAGGCAGTTGCCATGCTGAAGGAATAGAGGAAGCAGTCGCCATGATGAGGAAAAGAAGAAACATTTTTGAATCTTCAGTGACTTTGGGGCCAGCGACTTTGGAGGCTTCGCAAGTAGCCGAGCGCTGGAAACTGCTCCCAGTTTTGTCTTTACTGCAGCCAAAGGAAGAAGGCAGAGGCCTGAAGCGGGCACCTTCCTAAAATGCGTGAGTGCAGTCTGTTGGGCTGTCTGGCCACTGTAGTTGTTTGCAATGTTGTTGGCCTGGTGCTGTGCTGGGGCACCATGGCAGTTCCCGGAGCATCTCCAGTTGTGTTCTGTGTTGTTCTGGTAAGTTGGAACCTGGCCTACACTCTGGCTGTTGCATGTCTACAGAAGAAGGAAGACACTATTTTGGAAATGTGGCCTATTGTTTGGAAGAGGAGCTCCACATCAGCAGTGATGGGAAGAGGCCACCTTTGTTGCTTTTCTGGGACTTAACGCACTGGACATTGCTTTAACACTTTGTGTGCCCTTTAAATTTACTAGCCGTTGGGGCTGGCCATTTTCTGTGCCACCACATGAATGGTATAAGCATTCAATAAAACACACACAACTCCTGAACTACTGGCTATTAAAAAAAACTGTAATATCTCTCATAAAACACCTTACACTTTCACCAAAACAATGTGTAAATCTTCTAAACTGAGTATGATCAAAGAAATAGCTCCTAATAGTTCCAAATAAATCCACCGTGGCATGAAAAACCGGAGACTAGATGAACACGTATTAATATGTGAGCGGCCACCTGATACTGGTGACAAAAACATGTACTAATACGTGAGTGGACCACAAAGTGTTAAGTAAGGTAAACGGCCATATGTTGACTTCAGTAATTCTTTGCTTTTTTTCTGTTTGTTAAATAAATCCCATTGTTATTGTTTCCTAAGTCTGAGGATTCTTGCAAATGTGTGTGCGGGTGCAGAACCAAGACAGTAACCAGTAACCGGTAAGCAACTTGGCACTGTCTTTGGCAACTTTAAAGCCCCATTTTGCCCGCTATCAAGTGCACTGGGCTTATGGAGTTGTTTTTTCCTTTTCCAAACTTCCTGTTACTTTAGTCATTTAAGAAAAATGTTAAAAAAATTAAGCTTTCAATAAAAACAGAACACTTAAGCCATTATTAGCAAACAAAGTATTAAAAAAAACTGGTACTGCTGTTACTTTCATAAAAATAGATCATACTAAAAAACAACATTAGGAACATGTCAATGCTAACTCAAAATTACAGGTATACAGGGTAAGATGTGGTATCCATGGGCAATCCAAGAACAAAGGAGAAGCTCTAAGCTCATTTTTATGCAGATGATAGGGGGCTAATTTAATTATAATGGCAGCAGTGATGATGAAATAAAAGTGGCAAACCAGAATTAAAAGTTTAAAACAAATGCCCAAAGGTTACTGGAGAGGAATCTGTGAATTACTCCTGTGTCTCCAGGATGTGTCATAAGAGAACTGCTTGTCTAAGAGCATGGGGTATTTTAACATTTTAATTTATTTATTTAACCCCTCCTCCCTCTTTTAAACAGTTTTTCCTTTTCCAGACCTGTACCTTCTTCACATCCTCTAGCCACTTTGTTCACATAGATAAAAACCTGTGTTCAAGGATAACTGCTCTAATTCTCAGTAAAGTCTAGTAAAATATTAAAAATTTGCATCACAGACTCAGTATCACGGTAAAACATATTTCCCTTAATTTGTACATCAATAAAATCGACATTTTGACATTATAAAAATAGCCATGCAACAAATTCTACATTTATCAGTTGGGCATTTCTGTCTTTTATAAAACATAGTGACATCTGTCTCTAGCAGGAGAAAAAGAAATCCAACACCCACTGCAGGATAAAATTAAAATAATTTTCATATTCTCTTCATATTTTTTTCACAAGACATTAATGTGTTCAGAAAACACTGCAGAGGCAGGCTTGGGAGACCAAGAAAATCTTACAGGCTATTTGTTATACAAAACTGCCCTTAGTTAAGCTCCATCCTACAGGAACAGATTGTAAGGATTTAAAATATAATCATATGAAGAACACATAGTTCTTAAATTAGTCATAAATGAAACTCAAATAATTTTCAAATATTATCTTTCTTATTCTCATTCAGCACTACCTACCTCAGCTTTTTAAAGTCAGTTAAATGTTTTCTGTTTGGATATGCTAAAATCAAAAGAGGAATATGTCTAATTTCTGTTCAATCTTAGTCATGGATTGGCTTAGGCAGCTAATACATCTTTAATACTATTTATTTTCCAAGCTATAGTGCCAGAGGTAAGAGGATCTTTTTACTTAAAAATTAAGCTCAAAGTTACTCAACTAAGGAATAGTGGTACATAAATAATTATCTTTACAATATTACAGTTATTCAGAAAACACTTGCAGATAAAAAGCAAGAGTTCACTTGCTGTTTTGAGTGTACATAAATTGTGGTACTAAAGCATGAAAGACAGTAAGAGCACTGTATGATTATTTGCTATTTCATAGAGTTTTGCTTAATAATACTAGTATAATTACCTTCTGCTCATATATAAAGGTTTTAAAGATATATTTTGAATCTGTGACAGTTTATTTTCTCTAATAAAAGATTTCTTTAAATTATAAGAAAGCAAACACAAGTATCTATTTTTTGGTAAGTTTTCAGTTCTGATTTTCTTAGTAGTCACTAATATCTTTAAGTATAACATTAATCCATTATGTATAAGTGATCTTTTATTAAATCTAGACTTTCAATAGGTACATAGCATTTTAGGAAAATTGTACAGAAATAACACTTATCCTACATTTAATGGGATTGTTTCTTTCTTGAGACTTCTCAAAAAGTCCTTAAGCAATTTTTCCAATCATGTCCTGCATTGACTCCTAGCAAATAAATAGGGGGTGGTCTACTTTACCAAAATCTGATCCTCAGAACATGATACCCTATGTACCGAGAAAAATTATAAATCTTGTATGTCTTATAATATTAATATTTTTAAAACCATATGAAGCTACCAATACCAGTTCTTAGCTGAAACACAAACCTGTGAACAAGATATATGAAATGAGTAAAAAATAAAAGAGAATAACACAATATTTCTTTCTTCTTTACTACTAATTGAATTCCTACAGCTAACACAGTGTCCCATGTGGATTAATAAATTTATTTAACTAAAGCATGGTCACTAATTTGCTCCCTTATGGTTCAGTTAGCTTGATAGGGAACAAGTGTTAGACAAATGTACGCCATGTTCCCAAAGGGAAGGTCAATGAGCACATAAGGATGAACCGTGGAAGCCTTGCACCATATAGGAAAAACATTCAAAGTGCATAATGGCAGTCAAAAACATTTTTATATACAAAACTCAACATAATTATTCCTGTGAAAAAAAGGATTTAGAAGAATTTTTGATTTTATTTTTTAATGCTGAGTGTTGTTTGTTGCATATTTTCTATTTAAAACACACCTTTTTATTTATTTGTTCTATTAATATTTAACTTCATAAGTACCAAATAAGGTAAACTGAAAAAGCAAGTTCTTGGTACTATGCTGGAACAGAGACAAAATGATCAATGAACTGAGACATTTCTCAACAGGATTTCTGCCTTTACATAGGCAGAGCTCAACTTATAAAAAGGCAGGTTTCTAATAGTCCATTTGTAAAATGGTTATTCAAAATGCAGAAAATAAATTTTCCCTCAAAACAATGTCTTTTCCCAGAAACAACAAGTGCTGGCAAGGATGTGGAGAAAAGGGAACTCTTCTAGACTGCTGGTGAGAATGCAGACTGGCCTAGGTCTTATGGAAAGCAGCATGGAGGTGTCTCAAAACATTAAAAATGGGTCTGCCAGATGACCCAATAAATCCACTGTAGGCATCTACCCGAAAATTTCAAAAACACTAATTCGGAAGGAAACCTGCACTCCCATGTTTATTACAGCATAATTTACTATAGCCAAGTTATGGAAAGGATGAAAGTGCCTCAGCCAGTGAGTAGATCAAGAAGACATGATATAGATACATAATGGAATATTACTCAACAATCAACAAAGAGAAACTCTTGCCATTTGTGGCAATAGGGATGGAGCTGGAAGGAATTATGCTAAGTGAAATAAGCCAGAAGAAGATAAATACCAGCTAGTCTCACTAATATGTAGAATACAGCGAAACCAATCTTAGGGTCAGGTAAAGACAAACTTAAAAACTAACCCTTGAAAGCTGTTTACAGAACTGAAGGATCCAAAGGAAGTGAGGGAGGGGGGAAGAACAAAGAAAGAAGGAAGCAAAGGACTATGATGGTGGACTAGGAGTGATTTGTTGGTGGGTGTACTACGACAGCAATACCTGATGGGGATTTTCAAATATTACCTCAATTAAAGATAAATTAAACAAACAAAAAACCAAATGTCTTTTCTTGGGTGATGAAAATGTAATAATATTTTAGAGTCAACATTATATGGAAGTCTACACTTGCCAAAATGTATCAAACTGTACACCTCAAAGGCGAAAAATATAAGACAAAGCATTGTTTTCTTCCTCTTTTCTACTATAATGGGGAAAATAACACACTATGAATATACATAATCACAAATCTATAGAAAAGATTCAAGTACAGTAACTTTTCAAGTACAAATAACTTTTCCCTCCTTAATCTATTATAAATAGGTTGTGGACCTGGTATCCCAATACCCCTTCATATTTTAATGTACAAACAAGGGCCTTTTCAATATAACTATAAAAACAAAATGAAAATTTGGAAAATAACATACTACAATATTACTGTCTAATCCTCAGACTACACTCAAATTTTGTTAGTTATCTTAATATTAGACCAAGAGCATGCAATTCTGAACTATGAGTGGTTGTCAATTTAATTTCTTTCAATTTTGAACAGTTTCTCAGTTTTTCCTTTATTATCTTAACTGAAGCGTTGCAGATTATAGAACATATATCTTGTAGAATGGTCTTTAATTTGAAGTTGTTTGACATTTCCTTGAAATTATACAGGTTTTGCATTCTCACTGTAGCCTACTAGGTATACCCCATTTGCTTTGTCCCATTATTGATAATGTTCACTTTGATTACTGGTTTAAAGTGGTACCTGCAGGCTTTCTTTTTCACTTAGAAGTTACTTTTTTCCTTTTATAATTAACATATACTTTGTGTGGAGATAAACTGAGACAACATAAAATTCTGTTTGCCATCAAACTCTCCATTGATTGGTATCTGGTGTAGACTATAGTTTTCTTTTTTATTTCATCGGTTACAATGTTACTAACACTGATGTATAAGTTGTCCCAGGGTAGCCAGTGGAAGACCCTTCAAACTGGATTTTGTGTTTTAACATGTCTCCATCATTCTTGGAACAATTTCATGTTTTCAAAGCTCATCTTGTACTCTTCTTGCCCTTGACTTGGGACCAAGTCAGGGCAATGTCTGAGGAGTCCTGATTCCTTTAAGTAAAGAATGGCATACAGAAACCAAAATTTGTGAATTAGGTGTACCCATTGGTATTGGGATATGGTTGCACCCAAATTCTCAGTGTACAAAGCTAGGGAATAAGTGTGTGCACACAGACACTCATATCTACATTTGCTTCTACATCTCCTATACATATTGAAAACGAGCGATAACATGTCCAATCCAATACTTCAAGGTTTGCGACTGGTTTTCTCCTTTTCTGTATTTGTAAATCCCTTCTCTGACAGTGAAAAACTCATGGTCTTTATTTAATGTTTACTTGGTCAATCCCTTCATAAGTAAAATTCTCCCATACTCTCCACCACCACTCCCCCAAGCATATGACTTCGTCACCCTAATTTGCCTTCAATAACTCCTTCCAGACCAATCCCTTGCCCCCAACAAGCTGGTATCTCCCTCATCCAGAGCAAATTCTGACATCCCAATTTCTCACCTCTTCATACTCCGACATTCCATGCTGCCTTCATCTCTCCATAGACTACCCTCTAATCCTGCTTAGTTTCTGATCCCCTACAGCAGTCTGCCCCCCAGCATGAAGACTCTCCAGCTCATCCTCTGATTCCTCTGCTCATCCCTCACAGCCTACCCAGGTCAGTAGGCTAACTCCTCTATTGATGCTCTATTCATCTAGCTTGGGATTCCACACCTCTCACTAGGCTGTTTCTCCTTTCTCACTTCATTCATACTCTGGCACACTTTTCTGATCAGTCCCCCAATATCCTCTCCAGCAGGGACACTCTCCTTGATCTGTATCACTAGTGATATTAGGATTGATGAGGAAAGGAAGCTTTCATATGTAAATCTGAAATAGTAGATAGAATTTATTCACTTAACTCACGCTACCAGTGTCTAAATTGCATAAAAATTCAGGTGAATTATTCACTGTGATATATTTAGTCTTGGTATGTGACAGTTTTAGACAACAAAAGAGAGGTGAAAATGTAGGACGCTCAAGTTGGAGGTCCAAAGGTTTAGCCAAAACTCCCATAATCTATATGTGGGCAAGATTATAGACCTGAGAACTAAAATAAAAGTCATGATTTTGTAAAATCCTGCAAGGAGGATTGTATTCCATAATTTCTAACAACTCAACAACATTCATTAACGAAGTCAATGGTTAAATGGAATTTAGATTTTGTTAAAAGTTGTCAAAGTTATAAATAGAAACTATGACTCATAACATTTATAACACTCATACAAAATAAGTTAGGACACTGTAGACATATTCTTACTTACTTTATCTACACAATCATCAAAAAATGCCAGACTTGCATCTTTATCACTGACAAAAGAACATTCCTCAATGAAGCGAATAAACATTTGTGTTTTGGTCATCAAGTTATAGAATTTTTGATGTGACCGGTCCCGGCTTCTCAAGAAAGCTGTTCAACAAAAATTTATGTTAAAATATATAGTATACTTTATAGGTTTATACAATTTTTGAGCAAGATGGAACTTGATAAACCTGTCATCTGTATCTCCCACACACTGCCATTTTGTAAAAAAAAAGAAGAAAAAGGGAAAGGGAAGTGACCTGACAAACATAGCAACTGGAAAGGAACTTAAATCCAGATCTTTCAATTCCTCATTCAGCATTGTCTCTGTTGTTCTCTCACTACTTTGAAGACAACAAATGAACTAGTGAACTTGAAAGCATTTTAAAAATTGCTACATCCCCCCCGCCCCGGCAAACACGTTCATGCTATGTGCATGTGCTCACTCTCCACATACATGTGCTTTTTCAAAGCAGCAATAACATCCTCTCTGGTATTCATTTCTGTTTCTTTCTTACTCAACTCTTCAGCCTCAGGGACTTTGCATAAACTATCCTCTCTGCCTAAAACACTCTTCTACTTTTTCTTTGCCTGGCTAGTTTCCACTAATCCTTCAAATCATGGCTTAGATGTGATTTGCCCAGAAGTATCTTCTGTGATCTAATTGCAAATTAAAGTGTTTATTCATATTATTTTCAAATTGCTTATCTTCTTGTTTTTTTGTTACCATGTATCTTTCATATACACTATGTATCCAGTGCCTTGCCTTGGGAGCCATTCAATATACGCTTATTAAATGATTTTTACTTTCAATTACTAAATACTACAAAAGAAAGTAAATACATACTATGACACAGATTGCACTTCAGGGTTTCCCAAACTCTTTTACATTGAGGTGCAGACAGAAAATAGTATTTGTAAACCACACTGAAGTTAAAACAAAAGAGGTGGTTCAAACCTAGAGGTGACCACCCCAGGAGCCCTTCTGCATCTCCAACACTGCCTGGTTGCCCTGAAAGCTAAAAGCATTGGTATCTCAACACACCCGTGACACAATAGAATGCAGTATGACAGGGTTAGGAAGTTCTATACTTTTCAAATGGTTTCTTCTGCATATTTTGCTAATGGGATTATATCTAATGTGCCTGAGAAGTAACTAATCCTATGGAAATGGATTACCTTAAAAAAGTTGATATTCACATTCTTCTGAAATAGGTATGCATCTTGATAATTATGAGTTATTAACTCAGAAAGCAACTGAATCATCACAAGTTAAGCTCCATAATATGAAAGCTGTACAATTAAACAATTACTTACCTTGTAGGGCAAAAAGAGAGCTAGCATCTGTGGCTGTCTCAGATGGTGCTTGTGTTATTGGTCTTAAGTATGATCTATAACCTTTTAAAATAGAGGCCATGAAAAACAAAAATGCCTCTTGGATTTCCAAATCTATCATGTGCAACCTCTTTCCAGAATTAAAGTCATAGTCATTCATTGCTAAGTCCATCAGTCCATCATCTCTTGGTCTCTGCTGCACTGTGAAGAAATACAGTGTTAGTTTTTCCTCCCAACTGTCAAAAGTAATGTTCATAAAAGCATCAATATAAATTTGCTATAAATGTAAGTCAAGTCATTATGCTGTACACCATAAACTTACATAGTGCTGCATGTCAACTACATCTCAATAAAACTGAAAGGAAAAAAAATTGTTGTGTTTTCAAAAAGACTCAAGCTACCTCAACTCTGTTACTTCATAATAAGACTTTTCTAATCTCTGCTGGGTACTTTTCATTCAAATGAAATATAAAATCCATCCAGTTTATCTGACTACCACCACAAAAAATGTCCATGCTCTGAAATAACCATTTAAAAACTAATAAATGAAGATCACAACAGCCACATCAATGAAACATGGGGTTAAATGAATAGTCCTTCCTTCTCTCCTTCCTTTTAAATGTAAGTGTCTATGAGGGGAACAGGGATTACAAAGTAGTAAACAATTCTTGTTTCTGAACTATTCAATGCTCAAGTCACTAGGAAGTAAAACAGTAACTTTGCAGTATAGAATCCTGGTAGACGCTACCTTAATCAAGTGATCAAAGTGAACATCCTCATCAGCAAAGGGACAAAGTGAAATAGTGTGAGATTTTATAAGGATGTAACATTACTTCTGTCATTCCTGCCAAAGTCATATATTCTGGATTTATGACAAGGACACTGAGACATACCCACACCAGGGACATTCTACAACAGTAAGTGTAATTTTCAAAAGTGTCAAGGGGAAAAAAGGCAAAATTGAGGAACTGTTTAGAGAAAAAGAGACTTGAAACTAAACACAACACCTGATTTGAAAATGGACTATTATGTTACATAAAGAATATATATGTAGTTGTAAGTTTTATGATGACAACTGGCATAACCTTGATAATTTTTTTGAGGATAGGATGGCAATAATGCTCACAGTTAATTTCATAATTTTCATGGTTACACTGTAGTCATGTAGGAGAATGTATGTGTTGGTAGGAAATACATTCCATTTGAAGGTGAAAGGGCATCTATTCTCTAAGGGCAGTACTAGGAAGAAGGTGGGCATTGGAACAGAAGACCGAGGTTTTAATCCCAGTTTCATCTTTATTAATAACCACATGATCACTAGCAAGCTACTTTGCCTCCTTCAACTGTACCATCCTCATGGTTGTAAATATAAAAGAATGCATTTGAAAGTGTTTTGAAGCTATAAAGTATTATATGATCCTTGATTATCAGTATTGTTTAAAATCTGTAGTTTTAAGTTTTAAGATTCCACCCTTTAGCAGAACTGAACAGGTGATTTCACAGATTTTAGTAATATTTAAATATTGCTAAAATAGCTGCTGGACTTCTCAAATATGAAAAAAAAAAGGGCATGTACTTTAAGAAAGCAATTAATAAGGTAGCTTAAATAAGTTTATGTACAAAATAAAATTTTGTTCTATTTGATGTCTTTTTCCTCATAGACCAATATTTATGAATTATTTCAAATTTACCTAACTATTGAAAGGTTTATTTTGAAAAGACTATATTTTTCCATATCTATTTTTCTTTTCTTTTTTTTTTTAGATTTATTTATTTATGCATACAAGCTGGGGTACAGGCCAGAGGCGTGGGGCGGCGAGAGGGCTCACCAGGACAGAGTAGGGAGCAGAACAGGCAGATCGATGGAAACACACTGCTGAGGGGAGCAGCGGGCAAGGCAGGAGAGGTCTGCCGCACCATGTGGGAATCTCCCTGGCCGGGCATCGAACTTGCATCACTGCTGCCGACAGCTCCACAGTGCAGCGCTCAACCACTGCGCCACCAGGGAGGCCCTCCATATCTATTTTTCTAATATACTATAAGTACTTGAATCCTCAAGCATGCAGGGCACCTCCTGTGTTTATATTTCATTTAATACATGAATGAGAACTTCAAATATTGCTATATACTTACCTACCATATTTCATATAGTAAGTATTAAATTATGGACTCTAAATGGACCATTGTTACAAAATACCAAGAGGATTAGATAAAGAAATGAAGGTTTAATTCTTCTTAGAGGTAACTGTATATATTGTCAAGATATATCCTTATGGAACCACAAAAAACCTCGAATAGCTAAAGCTCTCCTGACTAAAAAGAATATGAATGGAGGGATTACACTCCCTGATTTCAAACCATATTACAAAGCCATAATAATTAAAACAGCATGGTACTGGAGCAAAAACAGACACACAGACCAATGGAATTGAATAGAAAACCCAGAAATAAATCCGCATGCACATGGACAACTAATCTTCGACAAAGGAGCAAGGAATATACAATGGAAAAAGACTAGTTTGTTCAATAAATGGTGTTGGGAGAACTGGACTGCTACATGCAAAAAAATGAAGCTAGACCACTACCTCTGACCATGCGTAAAAACCAACTCAAAATGGATAAAAGACCTGAATATAAGACCTCAAACCATAAAGGTTATAGAAGAAAATATAGGCAAAACTCTACATGACATACATCTCAGCAAATTCTTTAAAAGCACTTCCCCCATAGCTAAGGAAGTGAAAGAAAAGATAAACAGCTGGGAATACATCAAACTAAAAAGCTTCTGTACAGCAAAAGAGACAATAATCAAAACAAACAGACACCCTACTAATTGGGAGAAGATCTTTGCACACAATACAACTGATAAAGGACTAATAACAAAAATCTACAAAGAGCTCACACAACTCAACAAAAACAAAGTCAACAACCCAGTCAAAAAATGGGCAAAAGAGCTAAAAAGGCACTTCTCCAAAGAAAAAAAAGAAAATGGCCCACAGGTATATGAAAAAATGTTCAACATCACTTATAATCAGGGAAATGCAAATGAAAACCACAATGAGATACCACCTCACGCCAGTAAGAATGGCGCACATTAAAAAAACCGGTAATAACAAATGTTGGCGAGGATGTGGAGAAAAAGGAACTCTCCTACACTGCTGGTGGGAATGCAAATTGATCCAACCACTATGGAAAGCTGTATGGCGTTTCCTCAAACTGCTAGAAATGGAACTCCCATATGACCCAGCAATACCACTACTGGGAATCTACCCAAAGGACACAAAAACACTAATCAGAAAGGATACATGCGCCCGCATGTTTATTGCAGCACTGTTTACAATAGCTAAGATATGGAAACAACCCAGATGCCCAAAAATAGATGACTGGATCAAAAAGATGTGGTACATATACACAATGGAATACTATTCAGCATTCAAAAAAGACAAACACATACAATTTGCAGCAACATGGATGGATCTAGAAGGGATCATACTCAGTGAAATAAGCCAGAAAGAAAGAGAAAATTATCAAATGGTTTCACTTATAACAGGAATATAGGGGAGCCAAATAAAAAGAGACATTCAGGAGGGAAGGAAGGGAGGGGAAGGGCTCAAGAGAGGGGAAGAGGGGAGCACGGGGGACTATGGTGATGGTGAACAGGGGTGAACAGGTGATGGGTAACTCATGGGGACCACACAATAATGTAAAACATATGAATAACAAAAATAAATTATTAAAAAAAGATATATCCTTACACAAGCTTTTTACTGAAATATTATATATCCTAATCAATTTTCATTTTTATTAATTTCCTAATGCTTTTGGCAAACTTCTATCTTCAAATAATTTGTGATAAAGAAAGCATTAAGATTCATTGAAGGTGAAAAGCATATGACCCAGGTCTCACCCCACTGAAATCATAGGCATTTTCTAATGTAATTTAAATCATCTACCTTATATTTTTCAAATTAACTTTCAAGTCCCTATATAAAGAAAGCATACAAGGGGAATCCTTATTTTTACCATGGTGTTTCAGTAATGATAAAATTAAAGAAAACCACCTTACCTTTTAAAAACTTTATTTTAGAAATGGTTTTATGAAAATGTGACAAAATATAAATTTTATAAATCACTCTTATGAAAACTATAAAAGCTTATACAAATTTTATTTTAATGCTCAATTGCCTTGAAGATTATAAAAACTCTTTCCTTTAGATTAAGTAAACATTACCCTTTTACAAGTAAGGCAAAGTAATTGGAATCCCCCCTCAGATTAAATTACTTGCTTTATTTAAGTTATTCACTTACATTTTGCCAACTGCTGGTGCAGATTATTCAGTGTGTTCATCAGATTTTTACATGGCTTCTTTGGAAGTATCTTCCAGGCTACATTTTTCTTGTCACCAGTTCTGAGATTAAATGACAACAATCATATATTTTGTTAGATGAACTTTGGAGGAGGGGAACGAAAAAGAATATATACTCATCTAAAAAGGGGAAGAGAAAACACATTGAATAAAAGATAAAACAAAATATCCTAGCTAGTAGGAGAAAAATACTACACTAGTTAAATTGGGATGCTGAATATTTAGACAGTTATTTATATGAAGGTTGGACCTGTATGAAATACAGCTCAAAATTTATAATTAAATTGTTCTGAATAAATTCTACCTGCACTAGAATCACACTAATCTCTACTAAGTTTAAAGTGGTATCATTACTCTCAGTCCTAATTTAAAACTGTTTAGACATGTAAATATTGGGAAAATCCTACTAGATTTTTTTTTCCTTTACAGACTCCAAGGAAGAAGTACTGTAGAAGAATGAACTTGTGATCCATAGAGCTTATCAAAGTATTTTGATAAATGCAGATACTCATTTTTGTCTCCTAAAAGTGTGCGTAAAAATTGCTTTTGTTTCTTTGGGAAAAGAAGTATGTGCAATTAAATTACGTGAAGAAAGTATTCTATTCCAAGTGCTTTTATAACTATAAAAGAGAATATCTGCTTGAGAGAAGTATTTATGTTTTAGGACAAACCCCTATAGTCTCCTTTATTACAACACAGTTGCTTTTTAAACTACCTATGAGGTAGAAAAAGAAAAGCAAATGGTGACAAAACTCCGTAAAGTATTTAGACTTAACTCTGTTAAGCTTTGTTGATTCTATCCTATATTTATTAAGTCTCTCTTTTTTTAATATGCAAAAGCAATGAACACTTGCTGTAGAAAACTTGAAAAAATGCAGAGAAAAAGCAGAAAATTAAACTACTCGTGTTCTAACCATCAAAGACAACAACATAGCACAGATTATTTCATTTCTAGTGCTGAACATTTCTTTTTTTATGTTCCCTAAACTTTCCACAGAACAAAAAGAGTAAAAATCACTTTGAAAACTAAACAAAGAAAAAAAGAGTGGATGGGAAAGCATAAGCTAACAAAGAACAACAGTCATGGAATGTTGTACTCTGTCTTTCCACAAATGAGTAAAATAAAGATAGGGCAGGATCAAACTGCAGATATCCTGCTGTGAAGGTTTTATTTCATTTATAATGTGACTAGGGGCATACAATCCTTTATTACTGTAAGAACACAATGAAGAAACATTTTTTACATTATTTTCTTGATAAAACTTTACAACACAGAACTCTCACTCTGCCTTATTATTTACTGTGAGTTTGCCTGCTTTGCTAAACTTGATTAAAAGCAACTTAAAAGAAAGGAGTATACTTGGTTTGCTTTTTTTTATTCCCAGTGCCTAGCAAAAAGAAAAGGGCACTCAACATATGCTGTAACATAAATGAATGAGCAATATCTTAATATTTCATTATATCTAATTATAATTATTTACTCACATTTCTTCTTCTTACCCTTGATATTTTCATTCTAAAACTTGGCTAGGAAGGAGAGGTTTACATCTATCTGGGTTTGGATTCCTGATAACCTTCTGCATTTTTATTCATGGTGCCTTCCATTTACAAGATTACTCTTACACAAACAGCCAATAGTGGCAGAAGTATTAGTTTGGAGTCCAATAGCGGTAGCTTAAAAATTTAGTTCTGGCAGCTAAACTTTGTGACTTTTGACAAAAAATTACTTAAAAATCTAACCTTTGGTTTTCCTATCTGTCAGAGGGATTAATAAACCTATTTCACAAAGTACAGAGAATGAGATAACTTAGGTTATGCAAACAACTTTTGGTCTACAACGTCGGATACTAATTTCCCTTCATAAATTTCTTGACATCCATAACATACTCTGCATAAGTGTCCAAGAATCAGAAAGGGAAAAGGAAATTAACATTCCATACTCATGACTTGTTTTCCTTTTAAATTTCAGGTTGAGGCTTCAGAAATTCTGGGTGAAGGAAGGTAGAAAGCTGTTAGTTCACTAGTTTAGTCCTACATGTTTGGAAGTGTGATAACATCAAGGAGGATTTCTGTTGAGTGCAAATGACTCATGTTTCTTTGATTCTTTAACTCACTAATGATCAAAACAGATAGATAAAATAGTAAGAAAAAATTCTTTTAAAAAGTTAAGGGAAAGTTTACAAAGAAGGGAAATGAAAGTTATTACCACAATAGACACAGTATATGTTCATTTATCACCCTCAATTTCAATTTTTCTAAACAGTAACAACTGGTAAAGAAAAGAGACACTACTTTAATATTTAAGGAATTAAATATTCCTCCTAAAGAATAAAATTTTCCTGGTAAATAATCTTTGACTCTATCAAATCCATATATAAGATGGCTTTTATGCACAAATATAGCCCATATTCTCTTGGTTAGGCTTTCTCTGAATAAAACCTTTTTGACAACATGCATGTTTTATAATGCAGTTTTGTTGCTGCAAAAATTTCCCTATCATTTAGGTACATGAGGTTCTGACATACAACAAACTAGAATTAATCTAAGATTTCCGAATTAAATCAAAATGCTTTAATATCAAGCATGCTTATTAAAAAATGGAGAAAAACCTATTTTGCGGACTGACAGACTAATTATTTTAAGTATACCCTATGGATGCAATGTGATTATTGTGTCAATTTCTTCTCTGAATAGTTTAAATATGACTAAACTGAAAATAAGGGATACAAGAGAAACACTGAATTATAAAAAAGCTATAAAATATATAGCTATAAAAAACTATAAAATATAGCTGTAGCCTCTAATAACTACAACTTAAATATTATTCCAATAAAAATAGAAGGAAATTTATATAGTCCTTACATTTCTAGTGTGTAAAGGTAATATATAATTTGAAAAGTACTGAAAGTTTTTAAAATGTAATTAATTTTGCTATAAAATATTGGTATTCTAAGAGTATACACAAGACTAGAAAAAGAAATGCTGTCTAATCAAAGAAGAGTACTTTTTTTTGAAATGGACTCGAAATTTTAATATTAGAAAATGAGGGTTTTTTCAATATCTGAGGGTTGACAGAAAAGCTATTCTACTTGAGATTTATTTATTTATTATATACATATATTTTTTTGTTACTTATATCTTTTACATTTTGTATTCCCCTTGGGTAACCCACCACCAATCACCTGTGACCCATCTCCGTAGTCCCTTGTGTCCTTTTCTACTCTATTTTGTGCCCTTATCCTTCCCTGCCCCCCCGCTGAGTGTCTCTCTCCTATTTGGTTTCCCTATAGTCCTGTTATAAGTGAAACCATTTGATATTTTTCTAAGAAAGAGTATTTTAATTCAGTTTATGATTTCATCCATACTCATCTGAATAGAGAAATATATTTTTTCTATTTCTTTTTTTTTTAAAAATGATTTACTTATTATGCATATAAGAGCTGGGGTATAGGCCAGAGATGTGCAGGTGTGTGTGTGTGAGAGAGAGAATTCACCAGAGACAGAGTGGGGAGCAGAATAGGCAGACAGACTGAAAATACACTGCTGAGGGGAGTAGCGGGTGAGACCGGAGAGGTCTGCTGTGCCATGTGGGAAGCTCCCTGGCTGGGGATCAAACCTGTGTTGCTGTGGCTGTGGATAGCTTCACAGTGCTGAGAATCCCTTGTGCCACCAGGGAGGCCCCTATTTTTTTCTATTTCTAATCTCAGTTACCCTTCTGTAAATTTCTAAGTAAGCATAAGACTATACTGATTTTTAATTTAAAAATTTGTAGATTAAGGCACATTTCCTTTCCTTCTCTAATCCCCTGAAGCATTACTGAGCTGATTCAAAGATGATAATAATCCAAAATACAAAGCACAATGTAATTCAAAAGAATTCTAACTAGCATTCAAAAGATATATAATTACATATATGTATTATGAAGCTATGAATTATCTGGTATAGATTCATTAAGATATACTTACTGAGAAATAGTGTTGGTGTCTAGGTCAACACAACTAACATCTGGTGGAGGGTCATAGAGATCAAAGTATCTTGAGTCAATCCCCACTATGAATGGACATGGTGCACTCAAGACATCTGCTAAAGCCAATGGGCAGAGAGGAACATACGGGCATGGCCAGTGGAAAGGAAAAATCATCTTGGATAAATGAAAGATAGGAGATGTTTAGTTATTGGACAATGAAACATAACTTAAAAGCACACACAGAAAAAGTTGTCTTTTATATATTACACCTGAATTCTAAGGCTTGATAATGACTTAAACAATTACATCTCATGTTAAGGGTTGGAAAATCAAAATTCTTTTCACAGCATAAAAATTCAGTACTCTTAAGTTAAGCATTAGGCTTTAAATTATCTGAATAAATTTGTTTTAAAATAAAATTGCCAATAAGAAACTGTGATACTCACAGACACTAATGCTTCTGTCACACTTGTAAGCACAGAAGGCCTTAAGGAATGGATGAGAATCTTATGTTCTGTTACTGCAAACACCAATAATGTCACAGCATTTTCAGGGCCTAAATTCTGAAGTAGTGTTGAAAACTTGCCACCACTGTCAATCCAAAAAAATTATGTAATTAAGAAAAAGATCCAAATATCTACCAAGAATTGAAAAATATTCAAGATTAGGGAATGATTAGATATTATATATTGAATTTTAAATGTGATTGGTGCTTTTATGTAGGAAAACACGGCATCAGAAACACTACAAAATAATGAAATTTACTGAGGTTTCAAAATCATTTTAATCTTCTGCATTATATTCAATATGGGAAATGATGTTTCATTTTATTTATTTTTAAAATGATTATTGAGGTAACACTGATTTTTATAATACTATATGTCTTAGGGGCAGAGGTTCACACCTCTACAAATGCATGTTACTACACCAAGCGCACCACCGAAGCCCCAATAATCCTCTACTACAGTCTACTTTATATAAAATGATCTGTTTTGCAGATAATGTCCACACAAGGAATTAAATTTATATAAGAGGGATGCTTTGGTTGAAAGCAAATCATTTACTGGCAGTTTTGTTTTTAACATGGCTCATTTCAGAAAAACTATCTGACTTACAGACCTGCCTTCTTAAGGTAAATACACATTATTAAAATTTTCATTTACAAATACAAAGATTATTTTTACAACTGTAATAATAATAATGTGAAGTCAAGAGTTATCATATAAATCAAGAAATACACATACAAAGCAAATTAGTAACTAAATCTTAGCCATTCTATAATGGCAAAAAAATACTGGATTAACTAAGTAAATAATTCAGCAAGCCAACCAGTATTTTTGTTTATGTAATGCTAAATAACTGGACTCACTGAATTATTATAATATTTTATTTCAATATAACAATAAATTATAGTAATGTAATTATACATACATATCTGAAGTAAAGCAAAACTAATGAGAAAAATCTCTTAGAGAAATGAAAACATTGTGCAAAAATAACTTGTGCATATTCATAACAGCAATATTTATAGCAGCCAAAAAGTAGGAACAATCCAAATGTCCATCAGCTGATGATGGATTAATAAAATGTGCTATATATCCAAACACTGGCACATTTGTTGGAAATAAAAAGGAATGAATTACTAGTGCATGCTACAATATAAATTAACCTTGGAATATGCTCAAAGAAGCCAAATACAAAAGGTCACATATTATGATTCTGTATATAAAAAAGTCCAGAATAGGCAAGTCTGTAGAGACAGAAAATAGATTAGTGGTTGCCTAGGGCTGGGGAACTGTATGTATATGTGTGTGTGTAGGGATGAGAAGAATAAAAGAAAAAATGTTAAAGGGTACATGGCTTCTTTTTAGAGTAATAACAATGTTGTAAAGTTGATACTAGTGATAGCTTTAGAATTAGATGAATATAATCATTGAACTATACAATTTAATTGGGTGAACTGTGTGATATGTAAAATATACAGCAATAAAGCCATTCTTCCTCCACCCTCCACCCCAGAAAAAGGTCTCTTGGGTATTTAATTGTTTTTACGTAGTCTCAGTCTATTTCTAGTTTATTTACAGCTCAAAGACTAGGGAAACACCAATCATTTTAGGCCCTGACCTAGTGATGAAATAATCTGCAATTCTTACAAAATTAAAGTCAACGATGTCAGCTGGTTTGCCTTAGGTATGTGCAACAAAACAACATAATTATATTATAACTGTTCTCTGCTGGAAAGATTACATCTAATTAAATTTCAAGAAATACTTTGGAGAATACATATTTCATAGTATCTTTGAACTTTTAAGGTGATGAAATACATTGTTCTATCCATAATTTAATATCTATGTATCTTTTCACATGGTGGTTGAATTTAAAATCAATTACATTTGAATGTTTTTCAGAGGATATTTAAAGCAAAAAATAACTGTTTCATAATCCAGGTACATATATACCTATTTATATAATAACCAGTACTTGATGATAGCAAGTGGATACATAAAATACCAAACACTGTTGTCAGCTTTTCTTGAAAAATCTTAACCTAAATATTAAATAAAGAAATTTAGGTAAGAAACAGTTACGTGAGAAGTACTTCCATCAATATTTGAAATTTACTGAGGTAAGAGAGAACATATAAGAATGTTGCACTAGATGCAGAGAAATATAAATAGAAGTGAAGTTTTACTTGCCTTAGTGGAAGAGGTGAAGAAACTGGTTGACTGAGAATTAGATTATCATGTGGTGATAGCTGAAAGAACATTTAAATAAAGTATTTAAAACATAAAGATTAACTTACCACATTCTAGTAAAAACACATAAACAAATGATGCCTATGAAGTTTCAATATACCCATTCATCATTATAAGAACTGCTCCCATTACCTAAAATCCCAAAAACTACATCCTTATCACTGATCTCATCTAACTTCTAACGGGTCTTATTCTGAATCCTCTCTTTTCTTCTGTTCTTCAACATTTTTCTGATGCCATTTTAACAAATTTGTATTGGAAGACTATATTTCATTTAATACCATAAAACTAGAGCTAGCAAACCTATAACCTCTAAAGCAAATCCACAGGCCACATGTTTTCATAAATGAAGTTTTACTGGAATACAACTGTGCTCATTCACTTACATATTATCTATAGCTGCTTTTGGGTTATGACAGCAGAGCTAAGTAGTTTCAACAAGAGATAGAATGGCCTTTTAAGATTAAAATATTTACTGTTTGGTCCTCAGCGGAATCTGCTGACTTCTACTATAAAACAAATATTTTATGTGTATCAAACTGATGTGCTATATGTATTCTGGCACTAAATACCAAAAAGACAGGGATAATATGTGGATAGGTACACTGATTTATAAGGCTGACCAAAATGAGATTTTTGTAGACATTTTATATGTAACGTAATAATGCAATTGTTTTTATCTACATTTTCAAAGTTAGCAGATTTCCACAAACTTATAAATATCTATTTGCCAAAATGATTTCTAATTTTGAATAACACTCCATTACAGGCTGTAACAGAGTAAGGCACATACAGCAATGATACATGGAAGTATTTTCTTTACATAATCATTGCATAAATGATTAAATGAACAACTTACATATCAACAGTACAAACAAAAAGTAATGTAAACAAAAGAGGAAAGATATGGTCAACTGGGAAGAAAGATGGAGAGATAATTTATGCTCATTTTAAATTTCCCCCAGTCACAAAGATAAGAGCATTCTTTCCTATAACATATGAAACATACAACTTTTTCTTCTATGTGTTCAAGTACATTTAACTCAGGGAATAACCGCCAAAGGTACAAATTTTCAACACATTTTGGAACACATTTTGGGAAAGTAGTCCCTTTTTGTATATATTCAAAATGGCTGTTGCTGTCTATGTTTTAAATATTTCAACCCTTTATCTAAGGACAAACATTAGATGTCTGTCTAGGAGGCAGTTAATAAAACAATAAGGTCTAAAACTCTAATATTAAGTAGCTTCTAATTCTCTTTTGAACTTATTTGACTTTTTTCCCATTTTAAAGTTAGTACTCTCATGTTACATATGTTGACAAGGCCAATAATCATAATAAAAGGCACTTACATTAATAAAACCTTACCTGAACTAAAATCCGTGGTCTCTGAGGAGATGGAAAAGGAACTTTATGCATAAAATGAGAAATATGCCTTAAAAACAAAAAACAAAACAAAACAAAAACCCAATTGATTCCAAAGTGAATACCATATGCTATAAAGGTCAACATGTCACCTTAGGTCCAAGTTGAGTCAAAAGTATTACTTTCCTATAATTTCAAAATTCATGGCCTAGAAAACAAGTGGGAAAGTTACCACCAAAGATCATGTGTGCCATTAAAGTTGCTTCTACCTAAATCCAATTACTTTTCATATTAACAGTTGCTCATTCTCAATGAACAATGTTTATGTTATCAATGTCTCAAAGTCATTTTGACATTTACCTTCCTAAATAAATAATATACAACATATCAGAGATATGGAATTACCAAAGAAAGCCAATTGTTGCATTTATGATATTCTTTTTAGTCAATTGTTCACACTTTAGCAAACCATTTGGAGTGTTCTGAAAAAAAAAATGAGTCTTTTGGAAACATGAAAAAGTTTAACTGTTTCTAAAATATGAACAATATATTTTCTATAAACAATAAACTAAACATCCATTACTGATTTTAATGGTTTTTCCCCAGAAGAAAATGAATAAAAATCTAGATTGATGGGTTTTGTTTTGAACACTATGGAAAAAAGGCAACAACGGTGAAAAATTCTTTTTTTAGGAATAAGCTATTTTATTTTTGCATTACTTCCCTTGTAAAAATTATTTCCAAATTATCGTGAATTCACACTGAGATAATTTCAACTGGATAGAGAACACTGGAAGAGGAACTTATTAATTTTACAAATATGTTTTGACTGCTTGCTATATATAAGATACTGTCAGTGGTGATAGGAAGTAAAAAGAAGGCATATAGCTACCAGTTTCTACCAGTAAGGTATATACATTCTAAAGAAAGAGAAGATAGGGGACCAGTGAACACACATTTGCATGAATTACCTGGAGTTTAAAACCACAGAAAACAAAGTGTGATTCATGAACAAAACTCCCAGCAGTTATTCAGGGAGAATCTGCAAGGTCAAACTATTTTTATAATAATATTAAGACACCATTTGCTTTTTTCCACTGTTTTGGTATTTGCACTGATGGTGTAAAAGCATTGTAGATAAAACCATTGGTACCTTAATATCAAGGCAGTGGTGAAAAACTGTAGTAGTAATTGTATTCTTAACTATTCAATATACTCCTGCAGTAAAAGGCCATTCTCACTTAGGAATGTCTTTGATGAGGCAGTATATATCATAACTTTTATTAAATAATCTGTGTGATTATTTTAAATTTCTTTTATTTTTTTAAGTTTTATTTTATTAAATTTCTTTTAATCTACGTAATGAAGAAAAGTAAGCATAAAGCACTTCTGGAGGATACAGAAGTACGACGGCTTTCCTGAAGAAAAGCACTTGTGTGACTGAGTTGTGAGTGAATTAGCTGTTTTGTTTTGTTTTTCACAGAGTGCCATTTATCCTTGAAGAACAAGTGACAAAGTTTACCCAATATTGGCTATGAATGAAGTATGTCGATTGCTTCAAAAAATATCGCATAGTAACTGTCAATAATTAAATTTAAGTTTTCAACTGAAAATTAGAACTAGAATCAAGTTCAACATGAACTTGATAGTCTCATACTCAAAAGTTGTTTTCTGATGAGTGATGAAAATGTAATTTTTTTATTGATAAGAAAATGATATCTACATTAGCTTAGTGAATCAATATTTTGCAAAATGATCAGTACCCAGTGCTACAAAATCATACATATGTTAAAGTTCCACTCAAAGACACAGACTAATAGATTTTAATGTAACAGGGGAAGAAAGTTCATTGCTAAAGTTTCAGGTTCCATATTGCAAAAGTAAAACTATTTAAGAAACTACTTAGTCAAGTTTTGGAGCAGTGTCAAAAGAGAAAAGCCTTTTCTGAAAAGACTATTCAGTGTTCTCCCTTTTCCACCAAAATACCTGTTTGAGGCCCGGGTTTTTTTTCATATATTTCAACCAAAACATCAGGCAACAGACTGAATGCAGAAAAAAAAAAAATACACACACACACACACACACACACACACACAAACACACACACACGCGCGCGCATTCAATTCAGCCAGCTGTGAGAGATTTGTGAAAATGTAAAGCAATGTCATTCTTCTCAAAAATTTTGTTTGGGAAAAATTGTTTGTCCCCCCCCAAAAAGATACTTATATTAACATGTAATGGGTTTACTATTTTAAAAAATAATATTTTTAATGCTCTCATTTTAAATTTCTATTATAGTAACTATTCACATATGTAACACATAAAGAAAAGCTCTTCATTTTCTAAGAGTATAAAGTGGTTTGTTCAGGGACCAAAAAATTTGGGAGCTGCTAGATTAGACTATTGAGAATAGAGCAGAAAAGTACATGGAAAAATTAAAGACTAATAGCGTGCACTGAATGTTCTTATAATAAATGTATCACTTCCCAACTGTCATCAGTAGAGAATTCTGCTTAAGAACACAAAAGAGCTTAAGTAATAGATGTTATAAAATAAACAATAGTCAAACAGACAATGGAGATATTTAGATCTCATTTACATCTGATCACACTGCATAAAATATACAGTTCTAGTGATCTTAAAGTAAATCATTAAAATTTTTTAAAAAGTAAAGTGTGTATCTAATTTTTTTCTTTAAGTTCATGATATCTGAAAACAGTAGGAATATTTTTAAAGGTTCATATTAAATGCAAATTACAGATAAAATAAAAATTACAAAACTAAAAAAATAAGTTAGGATCTCTAAACTTCACTAGAGCATCAAAAATGAAATGTGTATTTCATTTTTTGGTAATATATTATAAATAACATAACTGTAAAAGTATAATGAAAAATAACCTGATTGAAATAGCCAAACCCTTTTTTGTTCAAATAACTCTTAAGAAATCTAACTTCCATATAAAATATATTTGATTACCACTATATATATATCACATAATGGGCAGACCTGCTAAATTCTGAACTAAGACGACTTCTAACTTACTTCTCAATTGGAAGAACATGAGGTCCAGAGATGGAATAACGATACAGAAACGTCAGAAACTTCCTGAATGCATCAAAAAAAGGCCAGTGAGAAAGAAGACAGATGCATTTATTAGTGTGAATTGTTTTGGAATTATCGGACTTCCCATCTGTCGGTGATGCTAGACCCAAAAGAAGTCTCTGTTTTTCTGTGAGATTTTCCTCAGAATATGGTTCATAAAACTGAATAGCAGCACCATAGACCTGGAAAATAAGTAATATAAATAAAAATATACTTTACTGTCAGTTATTCAAATCACATCACTTAGGATGTGTCTCATTACTGAGGGGAAAAAAGTGCTTTAATTAAGTTGCACTTGTTTTATATAATGAGTGAAAGTAATTTTATCAACAGTCTCTATAAGAAAATGGTGAAAAATAATTATTTAGTAGACAGTGGGACAGAATATCAGATAAGAAAATACAGGTTCTTAGTTTAGGCAATTCACTGAATTCCTATGGACTACAATTTTCCAATTTACAAAATGAGGATGTAAACTAGAGATGATTTCCAAAGTTTCTTCGAACTTTAGTACTCTGATATTAAACAGCATTGCACATTTACATCTTCCGTATTACTTGTAATGCTTTTGTAATTCAGAAAATGAAACAATGAAGACTCATTTCATGATGAAAAAGACTTTCACCACCTTCACACACAAAAAGCATTTAGTTATATAGAACAGAATAAAAATTCTCCTTTTCTGTCTCTAGGTAGCATTATTATAAGCAAGTGGAAGAGGCACATATACTAGATTCAATTTAATCAGTTATTTTTTTACTGCTCCTTCATTATATAAAACTTAAGAAATTAAGAAAATATACAAGTAATTTGCAGATATCATTTGTTAAAACACACAGTACCTTTTCAGCTGAGGCTCCAGTTAACACAAAAGTAGAAAACACAGGAAGAGGGTATTTACTATTTGGTGGCCAACGTTCAATAGTTGCACCCATTGGTAAACAAAACAGGGGAACAGATTCTGGGAGTGAGAATGACTCATAATCTTCTTGAGGATATCGACAAATTAGACCTATAAAAACAACAATAAACATTAGGTTGTCATCTCTCAAATTTAGGCGCTCATAATTTGAATGAGACTAAACTTTTATTTATTATCACATTTGGAAGGTCAACATATTATCGCCATGTTCATCAATTAACTGAATGTTTTGATGCTTCATATAGATTTTAATCCTTAAACATTATAACTATTCATAATAACAGTTTATCTTTAACATTCATTGAGCATCATCTACAAAGACTAGTAAATTAAGACAAACAAAAGGTTATCCTAAAGAAACATACACAAACACACACATGCTCCTAAAAATCATTTGTGGTCACATTACTTTAAAGGATATGAACATACTGATTTTTAAAATTTTCAACAGGGATGACGATTTAGATCCATTTCATTAGTGCTTAATAACTTTACCCCAGGTTGGGGTGGGGAGGTTTACATTTTACATATTTAAAACAGATATCCCATTGAGGTATATATGTAACATAACAAAAATACTCATAAAAATATAGAAGCCACATATTTACAATGTTTTCAGAACAATATCAACTCAAACTGGGCTTCTGAATAATCCCAGATTATACAAAGATAAAGTTGCATGTGGCCTATGATTTTATGTTAAGTAGGCTAGTCTACAAAGTGATCCAGGCATCTTCAGTTGAATACTTTCTCAGAGCAGAGTCTTGTGTTGATTTTGTGGGACTGGAGACAAAAAATAGGTTCCCTGAACTTGAACCTTTAAAGTTAATGGCAACCATTACTAGACATGACTTTAAAGATAAAGTGATAAACTGGGAATAGAGGTAGTTGCTCTGCCAACAATATCTGTGTGAATCTGCACAACTCACATCCCTATAGGCTTCGTTTTTCTCATCTACGAAGTGAGGTGAGCTACAAATACTAAGGGGAAGGCAGTTCAAAATTCCCTAATTATATGTTAGCCAACAGTAGGTCTCATGAGAATCTATAGTACACTACTATTCTCTCAGGTCAAGAGGTAAAAGTAAAGCCTTTAAGTAGAGAAATAATAATGAATTGTGGATTCTGGAAAAATCAAAGATTAAGGAAAAAGGTAGGAAATTAGCATATCCATTTTAAAAATATATACATTTAAAGGCTAAATCTCTTCTCTTGATCAGTACTGTATGTTTGGTATTTTGATTTTCCTGGCAATTGAAAATTTCAACTATGTGTTATAAAATTACAAATTAGTTTATAACACTTCATGTTACTATGAAACATAAGTATATACGAACTACAGATTTGATTAAGTTTAATATAAATATTCAAGAAACATTGATTTGAAAGGAAAATATTTTCCCTACTGATTAAAAAATTTAAAGAGAACTGACATTTACTTATCATTCATTTAAGCCCAAGGTTTTAAAAAAAAATCTGCCTTCTTTTAAATTAATCTTCCATTCAGCATCCAATAAATGTATGGATGAAGACACAAGAGAATCAAAAGACATGAGTTGCAGTCCGAGTTCTGACACTAACCTATCAAGACAGGTTTTTGTTTTTTTCCTTGAAGCTTTCTGGCCTTCACAATACATTTATATATCAAGTATTTCATGAAAAAGTATACTTACCAGCTTTGTAAGATACAGTGTTAGTCTTTGCCACAGATTTTTTATAACATAAGTACACTGCTGATCCCCACTAAAGTAAAAGGAAAAAAGGAAATATTTAATTTTTAGTAGCAAGTTAAAAAAATGGAGTCTCTTTGATCTCTCCAGTACTATTATCTAAGCTGTAGTATCAGATTTCCTTGCTGGCTATTTTCAGTTGGCATTTTTTTGGCATTATCACCCATTTTCAAAAGTAAGATTTATCATTTTTTTCCCTCTGGAAATAGCAATAACATGAGGAAAATTTATTTTAAAAGAAAACTAAGTCACAACAATTTAGATTTTATTCTAAGTCCAGATGTTGGGCGAAAATGATTAAGAAGTATCTATTTATGGGTATACCTTTCTTTTGATTCCACAATACCTTTCAATATTTCCAGGTTTTTCAGCAGTTTTTTATACTAAAACTCAAGAGTTGTAATTTGTCATATATTCATTTCCCTACTTCCCACTCTCTCCTGAATCCATTCCAAGTCAGGTTTTCATCCCACTGTTCCTTAAAAGTACACCCTAACTCTAGTGATATCAAGTCTAACTGTTGATTCCCAGTCTTCATCTTATTCAAGCTCTCAGTAGATTTTGATAGCACTCATGGTTCCCTTTTTGAAACATTTTCTTTTCTAGGCTTTTGAAGGATCAGACTCTATATGTATGACGTCACCCAATCTTTGGTCACTCTTCAATCCCCTTTGTGGCATCCTTTTTCTGTTCCTGATCATTAAATGTGAGCTCTTCTTTACTTTCTCTAAATGATCTCATACATTCAATCCTATGGTTTTAAATAACAGTTACTCAAAAAGGAGTCTTAAACTTCTAGTCCCATTTGCATCTGAGATGGGGAAAATGGTGGGTAAAGCAATTTGGGGGTGAAGAAAAGGAGTTCACTTTTAGACATATTAAGTCTGAAACATGTATTAGATATCCAAGTGAAGAATCAAATGGAGCTAAAATGCAAGAGGTCTGAAATGGAGATGTAATTTAGGAAATGTCATTACCTCACATGTAGGTGGGAACAGATATATCCATTGCACAGTTCCTTACCTCCTTCAGGTCTCAACTCAAATATCACTGTATTACAGAGCCCTTCCTTCACCACCTTCCATATAATAACAAGCCTCCCTCTTTCGTGTCCAGTGCTTCCTATTACCCCTATCTTGCATTTTCCCCCTTTGCATATTGTACACCACCAACAACAACAACAACAAACCTGTAAAATAAAGTACTAATTTTATCCCTATTTTATGAATAAGGAAATTGAATAACAAAGAGTCATGGAACTTGTCCAAGATACACATTTGGAATTCAAATCCAGCAGTTCAGCTGGAGCCCATTCAATTCACACTATATTTCCTCTTTATCCTGTTAAGTAGAGAATAAATGCACTCTAACAATACTGACACAATGTTTCAGGGTAAAGAATAATAGAAACTATTATGTCTGGCTTTAATTTCAATGCATAAGTCCACTGACTTTGATTAACTAATGTAACCTAGAAATTGTTTTGGTGACAATGTTTACTTTGAATCCAAAACCAACCCATCCACAAAATAAATAGAAAATTTACAAGTGGGGGCCTCCCTGGTGATGCAGTGGTTAAGCTCTGCGCTGTGGAGCTGTCGACAACAGCAATGCGAGTTCGACACCCAGCAGGGGAGATTCCCACATGTCACAGCAGACCTCTCCTGCCTCGCCCGCTGCTCCCCTCGGCAGTATATTTCTGTCAATCTGCCTGTTCTGCTCCCCACTCTGTCTCTGGTGAACCCTCTCACTGCTCCACGCCTCTGGCCTGTACCCCAGCTTGTATGCAAAAATAAAATAAATCTTTAAAAAAGAAAAAAAAAAGAAAATTTGCAAGTGGGAAAATGACAACTATCTGTAAGCCTGTATTGTCTTGCTAAAATATCAAGCTAAACTTGAGATCATCTGTTAATGACATATCATGGAAGAGCACAAAAATCCTTCTTGCCATCACTATCCCTACCACATTATGCCTGTATAACTCTTATCTGCTCCCATGATGGATCTTTCTTCTCCATCATCTCCAAAATCTTCCTTTACTTCCATTCTCTCACATGTCATCACCAAGTCAAAACAATACACAAGGATAGCACAAAACAAAGGGCTTTTTATATGTGAATCACTTGCACAAAAAGGTTATCTAATTAGAGGGTCATGGAACTGCAAATAATTCTTTGAAGAGACTATTTAGATACTGCCAATTTTCATTTTTTTCCAATTATCTACTTAAACATTTTAAACAAATAGTGCTACAACCTTAAAGCTGCAGATTTTTATTAAAGAAAATTTAGAATTGATGCTTACAGATAACAAGTTAACACACGCACACACTACTTTCTTATATGTACTGAGGCAAGGCTTTAAATTAAGCATCACAATGACTTATAAGGTAGATGTTATTATCACCCTCAGTTTATAATTGTGAAACTGAGGTACAAAGAGGTTAAGTTACTTGCTCAAGGTCATACAGTCAATAAAAGTCAGAGATAAGATTGACACTCTGGCTTGAGAGCTGTGCTTGGAACCACTAGGCTATACAATACAGAACCACTACACCATACAGATTTATTTTGCTGTCTTACTGAGGGTCCCCAACATATTTTCTCCCCAAATTTGCACTGTATTCATTCACATATCAATATGTTCCAGTTCTCCCTCTCCTAGCTTTATCTAAACCTTCAGTGTTTCTCATGTTGCTAGCTGAAAAGGAGAGGTTAGATAAATAATCAGCTTCTCATGAAAACGTAATTAAATGACAAGGTATTTATAAGACCTTTTGGACTTTAGGAAAATGTTAATTTACATAGTCACAACAGGACCATGTACAGAACTGCTCTAGGTTCATTAAAAAATTAAATTTTAAAATTTGTGATTAAAAAATCAGTTTAAAAACTACAAAAAACATGTCTTTCATACTTTGTTGGCAAGAATATAAAATAGTTATACCTTTCTTGATAAAATCTTAAAAAGTAAATATATGCTTTGATTCAGAAACTCCAGAACATATCATAAAGATATATTAAGCAATGCAGTAGTGTTTAAGAGTTTGGTTTTGGGGTGTTATAGTCTGGGTTTGAATGATGGTTCAACTACTTACTGAAGGTGTGACCTAGTGCAAGTAAACAACCTTTTAACTCTCAATTTTCCTTTTTCATAAAACGAGGGAAAATACTACTCAAGGTGGTTGAGAGGATTAACTGAGTTAATGGATGTGAAACACTTAGAATAGTGTATACATATAACAGCACCATAAATATAACTCATTTTATGGAAGATTTAACTGTGACTATGTTCATAAAAGCTCTGCTTATAATATTAAAAAAAATGAGAGTCTAAATGTCCTACAATAGATGAACTAAATGAATTATGGTGCATCCATTTTATGCAGTCATATTCGGCCATCCAATGTCTTATATATTAAAACTGCCACCATAACCAAAGAAATGCAAATTAAAATTAGAATAATTCCTGCTTATTAGATAGTCAATAATTAAAAACAAACCAGTGTTGGTGAGGTGTGGGAACCGGGGAAGGGCATTCTTATACATTATGGATGATGGGAGTATAAACCAAACCAAACCAAAGTGATTTGTCAACACTTCTCAAAACGTACAGCAAATTCATTAAGTAGTTACAATTACTTATTCTTCCAGAGACAAAAAAAAAAAAAAAAAAAGGACTGATCAAAGCAGCATTAGTAAAGGGAAAAAGGAGAACCATGAATGCAAGTTATTTCTCCATGTATATTTTCTGGAATACCGTATGATCATTAAAAGAATTAACCCTCTCGAATTACAGTAACTGATAAAGATTGATAGTGTAAAAAAGCTTGTATCAGGCCTCCCTGGTGACACAGGGGTAAAGTCTCAGCACTATCAGGCTATAACAGCATGAGTTCAATCCCTGGCAAGGGAGCTAATCGACACGGCACAGCAAACCTCTCCTGTCTTGCCTGGTGCTCCCCTCAGCAGTGCACTTCAGTAGATCTGTCTGTTCTGCTCCCCACTCTGTCTCTGGTAAATCCTCACACCCCACAACTCTGGCCTAAACCCCAGTTCTTGTATGCATAAGTAAATAAAAGTAAATACTTATTTTTAAAAAGCTTATATCAGACACATAAACATTTCCAAGTTTTTGAAAAAATATAGGATGAAATTATTTTATTTATATTACACATATGTGCACATAAAAAGGACTGGAAGGACACATGTCAAATTGTTAATTGTAACCATCGGTAAAGGGTTACAAAAGATGGAAGTAGGAATAAGAACTTACACTTTTTATGTCATAGACCTACAATTTGCTCCCCGTCTTGGTTTTCTTTGAGTACACATCTCTTTTAAAAACTGAAAACAACCATAAAAGAACAAATACAAAGACAATTACTGATCATGCATATCTTAAGGCTAGTGGAAGTGTTGGGGGGAAAAAGGAAGTCTGCAACAAACTCCACAGATAGGTTTATGGACCCCACTCAGACCAAAGAGATCCAAGACACTAAAGGCTACTAATCCCTTAATGCCATCATCACTGAAGAGAGGATTACTGGGAACTGAGGGTGGAGCTGAGCAGGAGACAAAAAGCTGGAGAAGACACACAGAGACAGAAGAAGGAAAGAAGGAGGATGGAAAGCTGTAAGAGGCACGTGGAGCAGAGAGACTTGTAAAGAAGCTGCACTGGCCTGGACTGATTGAAACAGATGTGGGTGAGAGACCCATGGGGAGATTAACTATGACAATGTTCATCTGGATTTTGATTATGCTCTTTAACTCCCAGAATTGTCTGGCTGTTTCTGACCCTTTTGTATGGGCCCCTGCCGAAAGGTGTGTTAGACTTCCTGCAGACTTCAGAGACTTGCTTTGGGCCAATCTCATTTGGGTGGACTTTTACCCACGAGGAGTTGGATGACACTGGGTGCTTGACTTAGTTACTATATTCTTTGTCTTCTCTGTCTTTTCTAATTGTATTAAAGTTTCTTTCCACAAAAGGTCCTATATGTTTTGTATTGATGCAGCGGATGGCAGAACCTATTTAGAACAGGGCAGGTTGAAAAGAATTGCATTGCAGCTATGTGAAGAACAGGTTTTAGGAAGAAGAGGAAGGAGTGAACAGTTAGACCAAAGGTCTAACTGGCACGCTATGACCCACATTTCACCCAAGGCCTGCTTTTGTACACCTGAGCTAAGAATGCTTTTTACTTTTTAAATGGTTGTTGGGGTAAAAAAATTGTACAAAGGAGACTGTGTATAGCTGCACAAAATCTAACTTGTTATTTAGTCCTTTATACAAAAGTTTGCTTGACTTCTGAATTAGAAAACTGTTGTAATAATCCCACTGAGATGATTATGGTTTGGACCAGGGTTGTGGCAATAGAAGTTAAGAAGTGGTGAACTTCAAGATATGTTTTGAAATTACAGTCAACAGAATTTGCAGGAGAATTGAGTGAGTAGAAGAGAAAGGTTAAGGATTACACCAAGGTTTTTCAGTAGAAGAGTAGAATTTCCATTTATTAGATAAGAAGACTATGGGGATAAGCAGGTTTGGAGAAGCACAGCAGGAGTTCAGTTTTAGATGTGTTAAATTTGATATCACCAAATTTAGAGGTCCAGACTAGAAACTCAAATCATCACACACACAGCCTGCAGTTAAATGAGATCCTCAAGGGAGTTACATTTATATGACAAAGATAAATGGCCTGAGGTCTGAACCTTGGGGTACTCCATTATGCAGAGGTTAGGGATGTGGGAAGGAATTAGCAAAAGCAGAAAGGGACTAAAAGGTGAGGTGGGAAGGTAGGAAGGGTGAGTACAAAGGAAGAGAATACATCTGCTCTTTCTGCCACTGTTTCATGAAGGAAGAAGTGACCTTCTATGGCAATCAAAAGCTAATGAAAAATTAAAATGAAGAACTAATCATCTAATTCAACACCAAGAACAATCTTGATGGGATGATGGACAAAAGTCTAACTGAAATAGTCAAAGAGTGGAGGGGGAGAGAATACAGTCAACTCTTTTGAGACATGTCATTGTAAAGAAGAACAATGAAATGGTGCAACAGACGGAGGGGAACAATGGGTCAAGAAATTGTGTAAAGATGGGAAATACTGAAACATGCTGAAAGAAATAACCCAGTAGTGAGAGGAATTTGATGACTCACAAAAAAGTAAAGAGAATTACTGACTAATGTCCTCCAATAGGTAAGAGGGCATTAGGTAAGACTAGATAAGATTTAGCACACGATTAGAGGAATTAACCTTGGCTTGTGCATTACTCTTGCAGTAAGAAGAAAAGTCACTTTTGTTTTTTAATTAAAAGAAAACTCCATTTGAAAATACAATTAAAGTACTTTCTTAAAAACAAAATATCCGGGCATCCCTGGTGGCGCAGTGGTCCAGCGCTGCGCTGTGGAGCTGTCGGCAGCAGCGATTAGAGTTCAACGCCTGGCCTGGGAGAATCCCACATGGTGCGGCAGACCTCTCCTGCCTCACCCGCTGCTCCCCTCAGCAGTGTATTTCTGATCTGCCTGTTCTGCTCCCCGCTCTGTCTCTGGTGAACCCTCTCGCCGCCCCACACCTCTGGTCTGTACCCCAGCTTGTATGTATAAATAAATAAATCTAAAAAAAAAATCCAACATATTTAAAAACATAATTTTAATTCAGTAATTGGGCTACGCTGTTTTCCAAATAAAGATTTATTTGAAAGTATGCTCTCTTCAGTGCAAAAGAGTTACTTACCATACTGTTATTGAGATTCTTGTCGACTTTGCAGAATGTATGTGGGGGACTTTCTCCTTTACTGGGTATAATAATGCATATGTCTGTGACAGCCAAAGTATTCTGAGTCATGTTTTCAGAGGCTCTACGGTAAGTGATATAAATTCTTTGTGATGAGGTATTGCCACTAATATTTGCTGGGCGTCCATAGGGAGTACTCTGAATAATTTCACAGCCCTGCTTCAATCTTTCTTTCCAGTCATATAAAACCCTAAAAAGTAAATTAAAAAGTAATAAATACACAGATTCAAAGCATTCTCAAATACTCAAGAGCTGATCTTTAAACGTAGTAAAAATATTCCACATATTTTACATGTTTGAATTGCACAGTCCTGTAAAATTAAAGCATTAACTATTTTCCCCACCAAAATCAAAGTAAAACAAGAAAAATTCATATTAATTTTAACATTAACATAAAACCATAAAATGGCAATAATCAAGTGCAGAGGCACTTGTTTCGGTGCTCCATTTAATAGAGTTATTTATTTTTTGGTCTCTAAAACCAAGCATCTTCTTTAGAAAAGGCAATTTTGTATTTCTGGCAAAAGTTAAAATTTTATGAAGGTGCCTTACCTGACAAGTATAGAACCTGCTTGCACACTTTTACTTAAAATAATAATCCAGGTTTAAGAGAGAGTTTTAGGCTTTCAAAGAGAAAATAAACTGATCTATCATTAATTAAAAAGTCTGGATGAAAGACAATGGCTTTTTCCCCTTCTTCCTTGTGGTAAAATTATAGGCTTTTAATAAAGGGAAGGTCAGTATCCATTCCTTAAGTCTTCTGATTACTATACTTAAAGTACTTGGGGACACAAAGAAAATGTCATGCTTAAATAACATTTTTACTCTCACAGAATGCCTGATTTGTACTTTCATGCTAAGTCCTTGGCATTAGTCAAGAACAATATTTTAAAGGTTTACTATATAAAATATGACTGCATTTTCTATAAAATTGCCATGACTATGTCCCCAATATCAATAAATCTAAAATTTCATTATACAAATAAAATTTAGTTGTAGAAATTGGTCATATTACCTCTTCCTAATACATGTTTTAAATTTCTTTTTGTATTACAGTTGTCAGCAATTAAAAAAAAATTTCTCTTAACATTTTATTTGGAAAATTCAGAGCCAAATTTAATGCTTATCATAGCAACTATGCTTATCCTAATATTGCTTATTCCTCTTCCTTCTTTTGATCTTGCTTTTTCTTTTCTAATCTTAAAAAAAGGCAGTGGATGAAGAGGGATAAAAGGTACAAATTTCCAGTTGTAAAATAAGTCAGGGGGATGATGTAACCTACAGCATGGTGATTATAGTTAAAAATAATGCATTACCTGTTGAAGAATGCTAAAAACCAGATCTTAAAATTTTTTATCACAAGAAAAAAATTAGTAACTATAAACAGTGATAGATGCTAACTAGATCTATTGTGGTGATCATTTCACAATATACACAAATATGGAATCATTATGATGTATACATGAAATTAATTTAATGCTATATGTCTATTATTTCTCAATTTAAAAAATTTAAAAATGCACTATAATAGTGAGAAGTTAGATGTATCTGACTTCAAATTCCTACGTTCGGTTGCTAGCTGTATTCTCTCAGGCAGTCACTTAACCTCTCTGAGTCTTATACTACACTTCAGCTATAAAAATTTAAAAATCTAACTCAGAGGTTCTTGAGAGAATTAGATGACAGTGTAAGGTCTCTGAAATAGTACCTAGTAAATAAATGCTCAAATGATAACAAGAAAACAAAAATGCAACACACAAAACAGCAGTAAACTAGCACTTACTACCTCAAATTCTTGAAAGGTATGGAATACAAATACATTTAATACATAAGATACTTATTTTCTTTAATCAGGTACTGTGCTGTTGTATATATTACTCATATTACCACTTTCGTTTTTTATATTGTTAGGTGACTATTCTTGTCTAAACTGTAAGCGTTTTTAAGGCTAAAATGATGTCCATAATGACAAACATATGAGCATAGTTACCTGAGTGTTTAGCTTATTCATCCCAGGTTAAGTCCTTTTCTACTGGAGGATCCTTCCTATGCTAGGAAAATTCCTCATTTTTAAGCTAGGGAACTCCCAACACCCTAAGGAGAATCTCCAATGTTGTCTCTTCTTTATCCACAAGCTAGAATTTGGAGGATGGTAAGTGGTCATAGGAATGATTTACCTCACCTATTGAAAACAAGATCTAACAGTGGGTTAACCTTCCCAAGTCATTTACTAACTATGTGAACTTTACATGAGGCAACTGTTTTAAAATCACTGCAATTAGTTCATGAACTTACAGAATAAAGACTGATTTTTAATACAAGTTTAATATCACACTTTAAATGACAGAATTTTAAAAATAGAAGAAACTTTAGAAGCTCTTTGAATTCATTCTATCTCCCATCAGATATCAATAAACATGATGATCCAATTTCAGACTTAGCACAGGAGATGGAAATGCTGTTGCCCCTTTTGATGACATCAATAAAGATATCAAATATCTTCCTTATTTTTAACTGAAATATTTTAAGTGAAGTCCATCTCATTTTACAGCAAAGCAATGGAATGAAGAAGGCTAATCTTCACTTCTTATAAATTCTTCACCTACACCATCTACAAAATGTTAACTCAAAATGGATCAAAAGTCTAAATGTAAAGATAAAAAATAAAATTCTTATAACAAAAACTTGTGTGCAAATCTTCATGAGCTAGATTAATAAAACCATTCTTAGACCTGATGCCAAAGTACAAGCACAAAAGAAAAATGATAAATCAGATTTCATTAAAAAGTAAAACATTTCCGCGTTAAAGGATATTATAAAGAAAGTAAAAAGAAAATTTCCAGAGTGGAAGAAAAATATCTGTCAGTCATCTACCTGATTAAGGACTTGCATCTAGAACATGTAAAGACTTCTCGAAGTTCAATAACAAAGACAGCCCAATTAAAAAATGGTCAAGAATTCTGAACAGACATTTCTCCAAAAATAAATAGATGACTAAAAAGCACTTGAAAATGTGCTCCACATAATTAATCCTCAGGTGAATGCAAATCAAAGCCACAATGAGATAGCACTTTATACTGATTAGGATACCAACACTAATGTTGGCCAGGTTGTGAAGAAACTGGAATCTGCCAATGAGGGTGCAAAGTGGTATAGCTGCTTTGGAAATCAATCTGGCAATTCCTCAAAAGATTAAACACAGAGTTACCATAAGTGGAATTACTTATTCCACTTATGAAAACATTTGTCCAAACAATGAACTACAAATTGAAAACATTTGTCTGTATAAAAACTTGTATATGGGTATTTCCAACAGCATTATTCATAATTGCCAAAAAGTAGAAACAACCCACATGTCCTTTAATTGATGAACAGATAAACTGTGGTATATCCGTAGAATGGAATATTATTCAGCCATATAAAGGAATAAAGTATGACACATACTAAGCATGGATAAATCTTCAGAACATGCTAGATGGAAGAAGCCAGTCACAAAATACATAGCATATTCCATTTACTAACTTGTTCATAATAGGCAAGCCTGTAGAGACAGAAAGTAGACTGGTAATTGCCTAGAGCTGAGGCTAGGGGGAATTGTATAGTGATTAAAGTGAGTACAGGGTTTCTTTTTGACATAATAAAAGTGCCCTAAAATTAACTGTACTGAGAGTTGTATAACTCTATAAATGCACTAAAAAGTACTGAATTCTATACTTTGAATGTCTGAATTATATGATTTGTGAGTTATAGGTCAATAAGGTTGTTATATAAAAAAGAGCCCCGCCTTCATTATAGTACCTTAAGGAAAGCACTAATTTACTCCAAGATACTTGTTTGGTGCACTCAGATGCAAGCATCCATCTATAATTATTACCATAAGTGATGCTGAAAAGACATCCTTTTCTCGTATTTTAAAAATAATTAAAATTTTTATGGTCAGGACAATACATTAATTTTTGGTGTTTTACTGTAAGCGTTTTTCAGATTATTTTCCCTATTAGAAAGATAAGAAGAAAGTGCTGGGAAGCTGTAAGAAAAAGGGACAATGAAGAGGCATAAGGAACACAAGAAGAGAAAATAGGATTCTGGATATAATCTTGTCTATTTTCTAAAGTTGTCATATCACAATGAACAAATTAAACAATTAACTTCAAAATCTACACACAGCACATTATTTGCATCAATAACAAAAATAAACAGCCTTAAAAAATATACTTACCCCAGATCTGTAAGTGGAGGTTTATCTCTTCCTCTTCTATAACAAAGGTAAATCTGTGGGCCCACAAGACTTCCATTGTTGAGATCAGCTGACAGTCCAGTTGGGGTAACATCAATACACATATAATCCCTTGGCACTTCCTCCCCAAGAGATTTAATAATAACTGAAACATCTGTGATAGGTTCTTTAGGTTTAGCTACTTTGTGACAGGCATCATTGAAGTGAATTTCTTCTTCAAGAGGCTTTGAAACATCAGTCAACCCTGCTACAACAAAGTAGTCAGCAACACGAGGCCCCTTATCTTCAATCATCTTCCATTACAGAAGGTCACGTCTAAAAGAAAAGTAAAACTAGTGTTTGCCTATATTAAGCCAAATAAATATAAGTAATTTGTGAGCAAATAAGAACAAAACTCTAAGAAACACACCTCCCTAATAAACACATTAGTATTACATATAATTGTAGGGTAAATGGAAGTGATCAGGTTTTTTCTGCCCTGCTGCCAGTTGCATCAATGATGTATACTTGTGGTCTTACACCTGATGGTGGCATCTGGAGCATGGTGAGGGAGTAGGTGAGTGGGCACACCTGAGCCAGGAGACTGAGCATGTAAGGGTGGTGGCAATGGACTGTGTAGCAGAGTGCAGTAGAGGCCAGCAAAGAGACCAGGAGAGAAAGCCAGAGAGCCCAGAAAGAGTGAAAATTCGCTGGTGGCTGGGAGACTGGCCAGCCTCCCGCCCCCAGGCCTCCCTGCCTGCCCTGTACCTGGCTGCTTCACTACAAATGGTGTAGAAGGATCATTAAAAGCTTGAAAAAAGCACTGAGGATTCCAGGACTCCTCCTTTATGCATCTTCCTGGTTTACAGAAAACTTGCTCCATGCCTTGCTAGCACTACAATAACTTTCACACTTAAAAAGTATGCCTTTTTAAAAAATAGGCCAGCATGACGGGGGTAGGGGGTGTGTAGAGATGCAGGGGAGGAAGTCTCTTCTGAGAATTTATAACAATAGGACTGCACACACTTGGAATTGCCATCTGAATTGGCCCAGGAAGTTCCAAACGGTCGCATTAACAACAAAAAAAGTATCACTAGCTCCCAGGCTAGTGATACTTGTGAAGCAAATGCAAAACACTTCTAGATTGCACACCTTACACTCAGGATTTCCACAGATAAAACCCAGCTGAAGATGGCCTCTTACTCCAAAACCATAATACGACACAAAGAAAAGTTTACCCTGTACGGGTCTCAGTATAAAAGAAGAACTTCAAAAAATAAAAATAGGGCAGAGATTATAAGAGTAATGCGAACTTTTAATGAATTCAAAGAAAAAAATAAAAGTACAATCATCATGAATTAGTAAATAATAGCAAAATCTCCTTCAGTAATCTAGTATCACTTAAACCTTGTTTCTTTAACAAGGAAAATACATCTCACGTGACTATCATTACTTATATAACAGTTACAGGAAAAAAGTTGAATATGTAACAGAAATTTGCTAACATGTGCCTCATGTTAGACTTAGTTTCAACAAATGCAAAGAAAGAATTCCATGAACAAATAAATTAGATCTATATGCTACATGCCTCTTTTGTATATTTATATGAAAAAATGTTAAAGTCTCAGCAGTCCATTGATGAAGGCACCTGATTAACTTTGTTTAACCCAGAATTTCCCAGTCTATTTAAGCAACGAGCCCCACGTTCCTACTTACAAACTAGAAAAATTCCTCTTAATGCTCTTTAGAAAAAGCTAGTTTAAAGTAACCAACCTTCTTCTGCAGAGTATAAAACACCTGAGGGCAAAGAAACTATTATCATTTTTATTATAATGCATAAATATTTAATTTTCTATATTGCCAATGTCACTAGTTTTCAGAATTCATGCCATATTTCTTGGAGCCTGCATCCACTGCTCAAATATACTCTATATATTCCCACCATTTGCTTAGAAAACAAACCTAAAGGATCAAATATCCCTACTTGTTTTATTTTGATAGATATGATTCCTGTGCAACAATTTCCTTACAGACAAGATTTCTGTATAAAACAAAGGGCTGACGTTTTTCAGACTGTCTCCTAGACTGACAGAAAGAGAAAGGAATAACCTGCTCTCCTGAGAAGACTCTATTAGATACTAAAAGCTCTTAGCTGACTGCATTTAACAGGTGCACCACAAAACCAAGCCGTTTTACCCAAAATGACCATGCATTCATTTTTCTAAAATAGGAGAATAACAAAAGAACTTCTTAAAAGCATTTTGTATTTACCCTCTTCATTTCATTATAATCTTTGAAAATAAGTTTAAATGCCTTTTTATTTTATGGCTATGCCACCACTGGATATATTTCCATAATGTTGATCTTCTCTTCTACTTATTGTGCTAACTTTTAAAAATATAACGATGAATAACCTTGACAATAAACCACTGGCTATAACTCATTCTTTCTTTCTTTTTTTTTTAAAGATTTATTTATTTATGCATACAAGAGCAGGGGTGTAGGCCAGAGGTGTGGTGAGTTGGTGAGAGGATTCACCAGAGACAGAGTGGGGAGCAGAATAGGTGAATCCACTGAAACACACTGCTGAGGGGAGAAGTGGGTGAGACAAGAGAGGTCTGCTGCGCCATGTGGGTAGTGTCCTGGCCAGGGCTCGAGCTAGTGCTGCAGTGGCTGCTGATAGCATCATAGTGCTAAGACTTAACCCCTTGCTCCACCAGGGAGACCCTGACAACTCATTATTTCTTCAGGATAAATTTCTTCAAGTAGAATTATTAGGTCAAAAGTTTCATAACTGGCTTCTATAAATCTTTACGTGCTTTTATGCATAAAGAATTCTTAATTACAATCTCTTGATAGACATGTCTTAAAAATTAACTTGGTAGAGTACTTTTCTATCATCATAATGAAGAGATATAAATATTCCTTTTCTTAGCCTCTAACTTTATGTTATTTAAACTAAAGCATTTGGTTTTTGATCTTGCTATGTAAAAAAAAGGAAAGAATAAAAAGAATGCTTTTGTGAAAACAAATATTTACTAAGTCATTTTGAAAGCTATTACCTTGGCCAGTGGAAATAAACAGCTATTATAAGCAATATTTGGGAAAAATATTTGTACAAAAATTCATTTTTTACTAGCTCTTCCTGGTTCATAAATTTTTATAATTTGATCTCATTTACAATTCATTGCACCTACAAACAACTAAGTAGGAAAAAGTTATTGTTTTTCATCAAAACATATAAGAACAATAGATTTTAAAGTGGTGATAAATACTCTTGCATTTATTGACAGAAAAGCAAATTATCACTCCCATTTCTCTTGCCTTGCTGTTGTTTTTATTTACTCAGTTGGGGGCAGACAGTGTTAGGGTAATCAAGATATTTTAAGGGACAGTTTGACAAAGTATATAGTTCCAAGAACATTGAAAATATCTTCTTGAAAGATTCAAATATCCTTTAATTCATTCAAGAAGTCTCTAATACTGAAAATGCAACTCTACCTTTTATTTTAAGACAACTTTTTAAAAAGTACAATTAAAGTTTAGAAGCAAGGGGAAAGACATTTGCAGTGTAAATGAAGTTGATCAGGCTTTTCATACCATTGGCCTCTGTGGTGATCACCGGCTGCCTTAATCTTGTTAACATAGAAGGCTCGTGGGTGTGAGGCACGAGTGCCTGATTATGGGTATCCGCACATGGGTGTGTGCCCATATGCAAGTGTGCATATCTGTGCCTAGGAGGGAGGGGATAAAACTGGCATCATCCTGGGGAAAGGGGGCAATTGCTGTCTCCTTGCTGGCTTGTTTCCCTTGCTTACCATTAAAATCTGTGAAAAAGATGCCAAGGACTCCAAAATTCTCTTTCAAATCACTAGAACTGATGGTGAACCCTACCTGGCCTGAGATGGTTGCAACAAAAACATTATTTTAAAACTTCCCAGGCAAAATAATACTTAAATTATTTATTACAGAAATGAATAATTAATAATATTTCCTAATAACGCCATTAAACCAAAAGACTTTCATTGGGATGTGAAATTTAAAATCCTCATGGAAAATAAACAAGTTCGGTGGCAAAAGCCACCAAAAATTATATCAGGACAAAAAAATCATCAAAGAGTTTAGGAAGTAAATTTCTTTCTACTGTTTTGAGATAAATTTCTTTACATTTTTGAAACTGAGGGGTCATATAAAACAAGCATTTGATCCAACAGTAACATAAAGCCTGAAAAATCTTATTCAAGCTGAAGTAACAATAATACCACATCATTAATCAATTGCTGTTTTTTGATTCTTCTTTGTTCAACATGATACTGATAAGGAAGTAGCTCAGAAAATGTTTATTGTTATCTTAAAATTTCAGATATTTGTTTAGCTAGTACTTCCTTTCAAATTACATCTCTCTATTCCTAAAAGGTTCATGACAACTAAATTGAGAAAACATACATATCCTCTGCAGATAAGGGGATTGGGGAAGGATCACTAATACCTAATCTTTACAGAGGATGCTGCCTGTAATAAAAGGCGTTGAACTAATTTTGACCCGGGGCATATCATAAGACATCTTCTTTCAAAGATTATTTTGTGTCAATTGTTACTTATAATCATTATAGGGTGAATATATTTCAAATTCTTAAGCGTTTTGGTAAATTTACATTATATTGTGTTTGATACAGAAAACCACTGAGAGGAAAAAAAAACCAAAATGAAAAACATAAACTACTTACACATTACTGAAGGTTTCTCTGAAAATGATGCCAGATCTCAACTTGTGAATTCTTCAAGCCTAGAGCATTTGAGAAAAAAATTGAGCTTCAATTAATTCCAATCAAATACTTCTAAGATTTTGTAGATAAAGTCCTGTTATCAAGAATAATTTTCAAATACAGTGATTGCATATATTGTTTTCATATGCTTAAGAGCCAAAGTGCTATTTTCAAAGATCAGGACCTCCAGAAAGAAATGAGACATGGGTCTCCCTGGTGGCACAGCGGTTGAGCGCTGCGCTGTGGAGCTGTGGAGCTGTCTGCAGCGAGCAACGCGAGTTCGATGCCCAACCAGGGAGAATCCCACATGGTGCGGCAGACCTCTCCTGCCTCACCTGCTGCTCCCCTCAGCAGTGTATTTCTGATCTGCCTATTCTGCTCCCCACTCTGTCTGTTGTGAACCCTCTCGCTGCCCCACACCTCTGGCGTGTACCCCAGCTTGTATGTATAAATAAATAAATCTTAAAAAAAAAGAAAAGAAATGAGACACACTTAAAAAAAAGTGATAGGAGAGAAAACAAAAGAATAAGGATACTACAGAGTAAATGTGTACAGAAGCAAGAGGTATGAAAAGGAAAAACATGTCTATTTGGGGCATTATATATTATATCTCATTCCTAGGGGGAAAAAATACAGAGATTTTAGAAAATTTAAACAAAACATAGATTCAAGTAACTTCCATATATATAAATGTTAATATAAAACTCGAAGTAGTTTTCCTTTACTACAAATTTTTAAATTACTATTTAAATTGAATCAGTTATATCAGATCCTTAACAATAAGCTACTGGGAACTCATCAAGTCATGCAGAACTTCTGAGCAAGACAGTAGCAATACTGTATTATTATCATGGGATTCAAAGTGCCATTATCATTTTTCTAAAAACCGAGTAATTTAGTAAGTTGTAGTTACGAGTAATTATAAAGAACAAATGGGAAGGTAACGTCACTAACAAATTTTTAGAGTATATTAAGTCAAAGATAGAGTATCTACTAATGAAAGGCTAACAGCAGCAGCAACAGACATAGATTTACGTAACGTGCTTGGTCCTTGATATGTGTATGTCTGTGGGAAGGGGAAGAGAAAGGGGGAAAGGAGTGAATTTATTTGAATTAAGATTTCATAAAGTGTCTTGGAATGGAATAAAGAGAGAGAAAGATTGAATGAGAAATAGCATAAATATAATCGTGACACTGCTAATAATAATAATCAAGATGTATATATTCATCTTTAAAACTATGACACCACTTTACCTCAGTATCACTGAAAAATTTCAGACAGTAACTATGGAATGGTATATATATTCTTCAAATATTTCTAAAATATTATTTCTAGAGGGTGTAAATACTGACTTGCTGACACAGTTTAAAAATTAAACAGCAGATCACACAAAATTTTTTTTTAAAGATTTATTTTTTATTTATACATACAAGCTGGGGTACAGACCAGAGGCGTGGGGCGGCGAGAGGGTTTACCAGAGACAGAGCGGGTAGCAGAACAGGCAGATCAGAAATACACTGTTGAGGGGAGCAGCGGGCGAGGAAGGAGAGGTCTGCTGTGCCATGTGGGATTCTCCCTGGCTGGGCGTTGAACTCGCGTCTCTGCCGACAGCTCCACAGCGCAGCGCTTAACCGCTGCGCCACCAGGGAGGCCCCATCACACAAATTTTCTTTTTTTCCTTTAATTTTAATTTCTATCCTTTACATTATTATGTATTCCCCGTAAGTTTCCCACCACCAATTCACCTGTGAACCATCACTACAGTCCCTTGTGCTCTTTTCTCCCCCATTTGGTCCCTCTTCCTCCCCCTCCCTGCATAATGTCTCTTATTTGTGGTTGCCTGCTAGTTTTTGTTTTTGTTTTTGTGTGCTATTTACTTCTTCTGATTTCTTATTTGGCTCTCTTATATTCCTCCTATAAGTGATACCATTTGATATTTTTCTTTTTCCTTCTGGCTTATTTTGCTAGGCATGATTCCTTCTAGCTCCATCCATGTTGCTGAGAATTGCATTAGTTCACATGTACCACATCTTCTTGATCCAGTCAACAATTTTTGGGCATTTGGGTTGTTTCCATATTTTAGCTATTGTAAACAGTGCTACAATAAACATAGGTGCATCACACAAATTTTCTAGTTGAAATACTAGACATGTATAAAAATACTTAGAAGATTTGAAAATTACAGCTTAGTGTATTGGTAGAATACTGGAGTTATTTAAATGCAATTATGAATAATGATGTGTTATATAACCAACTCCTAATACATTTCCTGCTACATTGAGTTTCTTAATATAGCAAGAATACTGTTTTGGTCATGACTCTATGCTCTATTAAATGTAGAAACCTAAATACTAAAACATTTGGAGGAACTGTTAGTCTAGCAAATAATTAGATAAATTAAACTTTGAGATACTATACCATATCCAATAAATTAATACATATAAATTAAAAAAAATTAACCCCAATGCTGGTGATGTATAAGGTAGTAAGACACTTAAAAATTGTTTATGTCACTGTGATTTAGAACATTTTTCAAAAAGTTATCCAGCAATTATTTTAAATTAAGTAAAATTTTAATACTATTTTGGTGAAATTTCAAGAATTTTTTTTTTAAAGCAAACTTTGGTCTAGATTACAACTATGCCTCCTTGAAGAGTCATAGAATTTTTGAGTAGAAAGGGATCTTTTAATATCTTTTGCTTCAATTTCATCATATTACTGATGAAGAAATTACAATCTATCAAAGAAAATTGGACTGACTTAAGTTAACAATTCATCAGTAGGCTGTGCCTACAAACTCCTTACCTCCCGATCTCTTGTTACTGTATCATGTAGGCTATTCCACAGAAGCCTCAAACAATGATCCAGAATTGATGAGGATAAGCAGATCAGGTTAGTGAGGCTAAATTCACCCACTGCTTTTTCTAAACATTCTAATGGTCAGGACCTGCAGTAGTAAAGTATAGCTTCTATTCTTTAAGTACCCTTGCCCTGCTTTCAGCAAACAGCCCTCCAGGACCTTCCCTTATTATTCCCAAGAAAGCTAATTAATCCCACTAATCACTGCTTTCAAGTTCAAATTTATGTCAACAAACATGATTTTCCATTGAGATCCCATGACTATTTAATAATTCTACCTGTGTAACAGCCAAAACAGAACAATTTCTTTGGCTACTATCTACCATTACGCCTAAAACCACTTCTCTGCTCTCCTCCTCACTCTCTGAACACACACACACTTAAACTCTATAAATGCACCAGAAAGGGCATAAATTTGAACCTGGGACATTGCCTGTACTTATTATCAGTCCAAGTGTGAATACTCTCAAGTGGATATGGGCTCCAGGAAAGAAAAAAATAAACATTGCAGAAGTACAAGTAAGGGGATAGGGAGAAGGCTAAGAACAGAACAACCTATACCAGAGGAAACAAAATTTATGATCCAGACCTAACATATTTCTTAACAAATAGCTTCAGGAAACAAAAGTAGGATATTAGGAAAATTAAATAACATAATGAATATAGTAAAAAAATCAACTACGAAGATGATCCAATATTTAGAAGACATAAAGAAATTGAAAATATGTGTACTATGAAGTTTTTTTAAAAGGAGGTTTAAGAGACTAAGAAGACAACCTTAAGACTGGGATATACCAAAGACATAGCTGATCTAGAACCATTACCCAAACATATACAGAATGTTTGAAATACAACAAGAAAATGAACAACCCAGTTTAAAATGGGCAAAAGACCTAAATAGACACCTGACCAAAAAGGATATACAGATGACAAGTAAGTATATATATGAAAAGATACTGTACATTGCATGTTATTAGGGAAATGCAAAGTAAAATAACAATGAGATATCACCACACTCCCATTAGGATGGCTGAAATCCAGGACATCGTTTATACCAAATGACAGAGAGGACTTTCAGAAGGTGAGAAGATAACAGAGATGAGGAAATAGTTGAGAAATAATGACCAATATGTTCCAAGAATTAAGGATACAGGATGTCAGTTTGGTAAAATAGATAAGAAAACTGATAACTTCTAGAGAAATTTAAGAACATCTGAAAGAGAAAAATTCTAAAACTTCCTAGAAAGAAAAAGTAGTTCACCTTACCAAAAAAACTAACTACAGACTTCTAATCATTAACACTGACTGTAAGACATGGATAATGTTTTTTAAGTGTTGAAAGGAAATTTTATATATAGCTAAACTAACATTTACATTCTTAGAAACAAGTTTTCAGGTGGTTAATCAAGAAAACAGTTAAACAACCAAAAAAATCAAAGTCTTGCATATCTTTTACGATTTTTAATTGATAAAAATCAATTTATATTGCATATCTTTAAAGACTCACAGGAATTTAGAGTGAAAAGCTATGAGAGAATATATAAGAAGATAAATAAATCTAGGGAACTCAGTAAGATACGGCAAGAAAGGGTATCATAAAAGTTTACTACTGCTAAGGAAACAATGGGAGTTGGGGGAGAGAACAAAAAGGAAATATACCCCAAATAATCCTAAACATCAAAAGACTAGAGAACCCTAATATGGTTAGGGCAGAGATGAAGGAATAATAGAATTCTATGAAGGCCTACTAAGATACATGCTTTACTAAAGCAGAAGCGACAGATAATCAATAAGCTTAAATACTGACAGACAAAAATAAATATGAATATAAGTAAAGGTTACACTAGAAGAATAAAAACAGAATACATAAAATTTAAACTGGAACCACAGTTTTGATTTAACCTTAGAAAATAGAAAAAGGAAAAGAAACTAGCATAAATGGAAAATAACATAAGACTACAGAGATTAAGACCTAATAAAACAGCAAGACAAAGGTGAGCAAACTGAAAATACTCTTATAAAGCACTCTTGGAGTGGGCCTCCCTGGTGGTGCTATGGGTTAAGTCTCAGCCTATGAAACCATCAGCAGCCACTGCATCTTAAGCATGAGCTCGATCCTGGGCCAGGGAGCTTCCCACATGCGCAGCAGACCTCTCCTGTCTCGCCTGCTACTCCCCTCAGCAGTATACTTCAGACATTCTGCCTGTTGTGCTCCCCACTCTGTCTCTGGTGAATCCTCTCACCATGGCCTCCCCACCCATACCTTTGGCCTATACCTCCCCCCATAGCTTGTATGAATAAATAAATAAACAAATCTTAAAAAAAAAAAAGAAAAGAAATCACTCTTGGAGCAAACATGCCAGTATCTTTGAACAAAAAAGGCATGTTCCAGCCTCAGGACCTTTTATATTTGTTGCTCTCTCCACCTGGAATAGCTTTCCTCAAATGTATCTTCAGGTTCTCTCTTTAGATCTTTTCTAAGTAAGACCTTCCATGACCACCCGACTTAAAATTTCAACAATCTCCCGCACTTACCATTTCATATTTTTTTTCCTTGTTTAAATTTTCTCATTACTATTTTTCACTATTTCACATACTACCTTATACACATACTCATTTACTCTCTGTCTCCACAAGATTGTAAGTTCAGTAAGAGTAGGAATATTTGTTTTATTCACTCTTATATACCTAGCACCTAGAACAATGCCTGGAAAAAAAGTATGTGGTCAGTGTTTGCTGAATGACGAATAAACCAATTTAAGTGTTCATAACTAAAGGAATAATTTTAAAATATGGGCAGATACCATGACTTGAATACCACACAGCAATCAGAAAAAATGAAATATGTTAACAAAGTAGCACAGATTTTTCAAATTTAGGCAATAAAAAAATCACAAAATATTATGTCAATTAAAAATATATTCAAAACAGCACTTTAGTTTTCTATAACATAGTTACATGAAAAGCTAAACATTTCAAAGTGGTTATCTATGGAGGGAGTGAAATGGAGTGAAGATGGAGGAAAGAAGAGGATACAGTAAAATTAAAGCAGGCCTTCCCAAGGCCAATGAGGATAGTGTTGCATGAAATAAGAGTATGATTAAATCAATTCTCTATGCCAGAGGCATTTCACTGCTCATCCTCCAGAAGAAACATGATTAACCATTGATTTCAGCAAAACTCAAGTCACTGTGGCCTTAAGAAGACCACTTCAATAAAGTGTTAATGAAAAGAAAAAAACAACTGAAATAAGCAGGAGGGAGAATAGGAAGTGAGGAAGCAAAGATAATCCTCTGGAGGAGTCTGGAAGTGAAAAGAAGCAGGGAAATGGAATGGAAAACTGATAGAAGTCGAGGGATCAACTGATGACTTTTTAAAAAATGAGCCAAATTAAGGGGATTATGTCAACCCCAATCATCCAAGAAAGAGAAAAAATGAGGATGAAGGAGATAAACAGGAGCACTGTAAAAGCAAAAGCCTTGAAGAAGTGAGGTGAATAGGATCCAAAATATAGATGGAACAAGTTTTCCATAATAATATGTTTTCCAATCATTTCCTAAATATGCAGGCTTGAGGATGTGAGGTCTTAACTTTTTTGCGGTCATGAACCCTTTGAGAATCTAATTAGCACATGGATCTTCTCTACCTTAAAATACATGGATATATATTTAAATAAATTTTATATACAGCTTTACATTAGGGGGATAACTGAGCCATGCTTCCCAAATTAATCCACACAAAAATCTGCTTTTTGCTTTTACCTTTTAAAGTACGACATACGTAGAAAACTGTATAACCCTACCTCAAAGTGAACACAACACCTATTATAAACATCTTCCAGGTTAAGAAATAGAACATTACCAGTAACAGAAAGCCCCTAAACTCCCTCCAACCTTTCCAAAAAGAACCACTATCTTGATTTCTGTCTATTTCTGAACTTCATATAAATAGAACATGGAGAGACTCATACAGAATGTGTTCTCTTGATCTAGCTTTTTTCATTCTACAATGCTTTTAAGATTTCACCATATTCACACAAGTAGCAGTATTTTCATTTTCATTTCTGTATAGTTATTTTCATTTTGAGAATATTTCATAATATTACTTATTCCTTCTATTGCCTGAAGGAATAAGACATTTGAATTGTTTCCAATGTTAGGCTATATAATTACAAAGTTATATATAAATTACCATACATGCTTTTTGATGCACAAGTGAATATATTAAAAAAAACACCTAATGCTGGTGGGATTGCAAACTAGTCCAACCGCTATGGAAAGCTGCATGGATCAAGAAGATGTGGGACATATACACAATGAAATGCTATTCAGCATTCAAAAATGATAAACACATACAATTGGTAGCAACATGGATATAACTAGAAGGACTCATGCTCAGCGAAGTAACCCAGAAAGGAAGAGAAAAATATCGAATGGTTTCACTTATAACAGGGATATAGGGGAACCAAATATGAGAGAGACACCCAGAGAGGGAGGGAGAGGATAAGGGCTCAAAATGTGGTAGAAAAGGGCACAAGGGACCATGGTGATGGGTCACGGGTATATTGGTGGTGGGTTACCCAAGGGGAATACAAAATGTAAAAGATATAAACAACAATAAAAAAATTAAAAAATAAATTAAAAAACACCTAGGGATAAAATTGCTAGGATATAGGTTATATACATTCAACTTTGGTAGATAATGCCAAACAGTTTTCCAAAGTGGTTATAATAAGACCTTATGTTTGATGGCTAAGATGGCTTAGAAATAAAGACTTTTCAGAAGCATAACATTCCTTTGGGCTCTCTAAATATTAGTTCGTTTTATTGTTTTTGTTTTCATTAAATTATTGCTAAATATATATGATGACTTAACAGTAGTAAGACATGGTTGTTAAGAGCTCTGGAATTAGCCTAGCCAAGTTCAAAACCTGGTTCTCTATCCATTGTTAGATGATTAAATAAGCATGTGCTTAGGGTATTACCAAAAATAAAAAGTTAAAACTTAATTTAAATAATGAAGCATCATTTGAAAAAATCAGAAGTTTCCTATTTTGTTTCTTTTGCTTATTTTATGGTTAGGGATTCATTTGGGTTTTATTAAGATTGATTCTGTTTTGCATTACAGAGTGGCACCATAATCACTTCAATGTTTGATGATATAAGGGTTTAGAGACAGGAAATTTTGACTCTGATTTTCTCATTCATCAGATAAATATTTATTGAATGCTTACTGAAAAGGACATGTACCAGTTTTATTTTTTACTGTACAGCATCTGAACTCCCTCCCATGCTTAAAGTATTTGCCACTATATGGGTCCTGGAAGTAAGCTGGACCCTAAAATCAACAATGAAAGTCAGAAGGCCAAAAACTTATTTCCAAGTTTAAAGATTAGGCACATATATTAATCAGATACTCTCCTGCAGATTTTGAATCTAGAGCTACAGTTGCAAAGACAGTTAAAAAATTCATTCTTAGGGTGGTGATTTAGAGCAATGGCAGTGTTCCAGCAATGGCATCCAGTGTCTTGTGGAGGAGTAAATGATATCTTATACGAGAAACGGCTATTTCCATGGCATAACTTTGACTATGGTTTAACCTGGAGGTTAACTGGTTGGTTTGTTTTTACTTGTTCTCTAAGTCTGGTTCTCCAGTCTTCCACTCATTTCTGTAAGCTAACTAATACCCTGCAATAATTTTTTTTCTTTTGTTTCAGCAAAGAAGAGTTGATCTCTGTTGTTTGCAACCAAGAATCTTGAAATGGTAACTGAACCATGTGCCAGACTCTGTACTAAGGAAGTAAGATATGACCCTGGCTTACAGAAGTTTAACAGAGAAGATAGGCAAGTAAACAATTATGATAAATATAACTCTATAACCAGAGTAATCAGATAATGTACAAGAAGGACCACTGCTAAAACCACTGATGCTGCCACAAAACTGATCACCATTTCTTCCTTTTTCTCTCTCCGTCTCACCTATCTCAGTCACTTCTCAGAATAGTCAACTCTGGGACTTTTTTATTTTTTTTTTTAAGTTGGGGGGGGTTCTTAGGTTGGTTGGTTATTTGGTATGGGTATGGTGTAGGAATCATGAATGAGTAGATAAAAGAGAAGTAAAAGTGTCAATCAACTGGTGAGAGTAGGGAAGCACAAAACATACTGCCAACTGCTTACGCTGGTTTTGCCTAAAGATAAGTACAGTTTGACAGGAGAAAAAAGCTGATATAAAGTAGTATTTTACAAAATAGTGTGTGTGTGCGTACTCTTTCCTCTAAAGTCACAAAATCTCAGTATTGACACTGATCATGTTTAGAGATTTACCTTTAAAAATTATTTTAGATTTATACTATGCATTATTTCTACTGTTTACTTTTATAAGCACTGTGATCTTCCTAAGTTTTATAAGTTCTAGCATTTCCAGTCACACTGTGTGGAAGTCTATGCTTGAACAGGAAAAATAACCATAAAAGTGAACTAATAAACTGAGTGGTCATCATCAGAAAACTTTGATCAAGGAGGCTGAAAGAGATCAGTGACATCTCTTTTCAAGAATGACATTCAAGCTATACAACAAAATCATGTGAGTACTGTAAAACCTACAATTCTCCAATTAAAAAAACAGTATTTATTCTAATATTAAAAACAGATATGAAAACATTACCATTAATTTTAGTTTCATTAGGTTAAACAGTGTCAAAATTCACTTCAATCATACAAAACTCCACATCGACTTTACAAATTCAGTTCCTTTCAAGAGAATGCCCCTGTTCAAATGGTGGCTCCTGCATAACATGCAGAGTTCCTCTATGAAAGCTTCCTAAGTCCTTTCCCCATGAGAAACTGTGATTCGCTTTTATTTTCTTTTTTTAGCATACAAGAACTGGGGTGTAGGCCAGAGGTGGGGGGTGGTGAGAGGATTCACCTGAGACAGAGTGGGGAGCAGAACAGGCAGACTGACTGAAGTCACTGCTGAGGGGAGCAGTGGGCGAGACAGGAGAGGTCTGCTGAGCCGTGTGCCCTGGCCAGGTATTGAACTCTTGCTGCAGTGGCTGCCGACAGCTTCATAGGCTGAGACTCAACCCACTGCGTCACCAGGGAGGCCCTGTGATTCTCTTTTCTTATGCTTCAAGAGTGCTCTGTACATATCTCTGAATCATTATCTCATTAGTACTGTAATCATTTCTTTAAACCTCTAATCTTCACAACCAGATTCAGGAATTCTTGGGCAGTAGAGAATGTTACATGTCTATCTCTGTAAATTTTAGCACAGTCCCTAGTGGAGAATAGGGAGTCAGTAATATGCTTAACAGAGAATGACAAAATTTACTGATAGTGATAGTTATGTCAGGTTATATGTGTTTATGAGACTACACAACTGAAACTCAAGTTCTATAGGCAGAGGTTAAAAAACAAGCTCCACTTTCCTTCCCTCCCTCCGCCTCCCCCCCCCACCCCCGCGGCTGATTATCTCTCTCCTATTTGGTTTCCTTATAGTCCTGTTACAAGTGAAATAATTCGATATTTTTCTCTTTCTTTCTGGCTTATTTCACTGAGTATGATCCCCTCTAATTCCATCCATGCCGCTGCAAATTGCATGTGTTTATCTTCTTTGAATGCTGAATAGTATTCCATTGTGTATATATGTACCACATCTTCTTGATCCAATCATCTATTTTTGGACATCTGGGTTGCTTCCATACCTTTGCTATTGTGAACAGTGCTGCAATGAACATACGGGTGCATGTATCCTTTCGGATTAGTGTTTTTGTATCCTTTGGGTAAATTCCCAAAAGTGGGATTGCTGGGTCGTATGGAAGCTGCATGTTTAGCAGTCTGAGGAATCGCCATACAGTTTTCTATAGTGGTTGGACCAGTTCACATTCCCACCAGCAGTGTAGAAGAGTTCCTTTTTCTCCACATCCTTTCCAGCATTTGTTGTTGCCTGTATTTTTAATGCGTGCCATCCTCACAGGTGTGAGGTGGTATCTCATAGTGGTTTTGATTTGCATTTCCTTGATTATAAGTGATGTTGAGCATTTTTTCATGTATCTGTTGGC
>PVIJ01005263.1:8407-106012 GCA_004024925.1 Scalopus aquaticus
TCAGGGTGTACACGTGGACAGCGCACGGATTGGGCGCTGGGGCTGACATTTACCGCCATTGGCCAGCAGGGATTGACCTTTGTACGGATTGGTTGTTTGTGCTTCTCCTTTTGCTGATTGGCTCGCTAAATGTATAAATGTAGAGGGAGCCCGGAGGGCGGGGGGAAGAAGGAGAAGAAGAATAGAAGAATAAAGCTGCTGGTTTGCTGAAAGATTGCTGCCCCGTGTCGTCCTTGCTGGTCAAGCGCGCGACATGTTAAAACAACACACCGTTCTCCTGGAGGACAGCTTGCCGCGAGTGGGGGGACATGGTCACCCTGTGGTCTCCAAAACGAGCTTACCCTGAAAGCTGGTTCATTTCACGCTCTCTTTGGGAGAGCATGTGAGTGTAGATGTCGCTCCTGGCCAGCAGGCATGAAACTCTGCAGAGCTTGCACCTTGGTGGAGTGACGTGTATCAGGGTTCATGAGGTCATAGGCACAGCTCAGCTCTAACAAGGTGGATGAGCAAAGTAACCTGTATGTGTCAGACATGGCCCACACCTGTATGTAAACAAGTCTTTGTCTCATGCACAGGCTAGGAGAGTCCGTTTTCTATAACAAACATACATAGTTAAGATCACAGGTCTTTGCCACTTGAAAGTGTGTACCCCAGGGATTCTCTGCCACCAGTATGAATTTACCTTGTTAGTCTGACAAGAAACAGATCTGTGCAAATTTATTTATTTTATTTATTTATTATTTATTTATGCATACTAGAGCTGGAGTGTAGGCCAGAGGTGTGGGTCGGGGGGTGGGGGTGTGTGTATGTGTGAGAGGATTCACCAGAGACAGAGTAGGGAGCAGAACAGGCAGACTGAAATACACTGCTGAGGGGAGCAGAGGGTGAACCAGAAGAGGTCTACTGCACCATGTGGGGATCTCCCTGGCCGGGGATCAAACTCGTGCTGCAGTGGCCGCGGATAGCTTCATAGGCTGAGACTTAATCCCTTGTGCCACCAGGGAGGCCCCGTATTTGTGCAAATTTAAATGTACGGGGGCTATGGCTTAGGGGTGCTTTGTTCACTGCATTCGCATGACCAACTGCAAGGTCTTTTCAGCTTGTCCCACACCTTCAATTCCAAAATAACCTAAATCAAAGTTGTTTTTCCTGTCGTTTCTCACTACATGCGTTCACCACCCATGTGTCTCTCTCTTCACTTGAATTTAAGTTTGAACGAAATATTTTCAAGTTTTTATTTCCTCGTGACTCCTGCGAGGAATGCTTTAGCCTTAGATTCACAGGTTCACTTTGGGGGCTTATCACTAAGGCCCACGTTTCTTCGTGGTCACAAGATGTGCCTCATGCTCCAGCCGTCCTATCACTCTCCGAACTGGAAGAAATGGCAGAGAAAGGGACATCAGCTCTCAACGGAACCAGCCCATTTGAACGCACTCCCCTGGCTTCCAGCTACTTAATTTCTGTGTACATTCCCTTGAGCACCCTTAGAAGCCAAGGAGTCTCTTAGCTGGGGACACTGCCACCCCAACAATAAAAACATTCCTACCAGGGAATAGGGAGGGGGTGTCGTGTGGGCAGCTCACCAGAGACAGAGCGGGGAGCAGAACAGGCAGATCAGAAATACACTGCTGAGGGGAGCAGCGGGCGAGGCAGGAGAGGTCTGCCGCACCATGTGGGATTCTCCCTGGCTGGGCGTCGAACTCGCATTACGGCTGTCGACAGCTCCACAGCGCAGCGCTCAACCGCTGCGCCACCAGGGAGGCCCCGAAGCCCATTTTTTAAAAGCAGATTATTGTTTTGCTTGTTGTTGAGTTATATGAATTCTTTGTAGATTTTTGATATTAGCCTGTGTCCTGTGTAGGGCATGCAAATATTTCCTCCCACGCAGTAAAGGGTCTTGTTGTTTTAATGATAGTTTCTTTTGCTGGGCAGACACTGTTTAATTTGATAGTTGCTTTGTTTATTTTTGCTTTGGTTTCCCTTGTCACTGGAGTCAGACACCCAAAGATGTCCCTGAAGCCAATGCCACGTTTGCCTGTTTCCTCCCTATGTATTTTGTGGTTTCAGGTTTTGTGTCCGAGGCTTTGACTCATTTTGAATTTATTTTTGTGTAAGGTGTGAGAGAGTAGTCAGGTTTCATTCTTCCGCATGTGACTGTCCAGTTTTCCCAACACCATTTGTTGAAGAGACTTTCTTTGCTCCAATGCAAGTTCTTGACTAATTTGTTTTTTTAAGATTTATTATGTGAAGAAGAACTGGGGTGTGGGCCAGAGGTGTGTGGGGGTGGTGGTGAGAGGATTCGTCAGAGACAGAGTGAGGGGCAGAACAGGAAGAGCTACTGAAGTACACTGCTGAGAGAAGCAGTGGGCGAGACAGATGAGGTCTGCTGCACCATGTGAGAAGCTCCCTGGCCGGGGATTGAACTCAGGTCATAGTTGTGACAGTGCTGAAACTCAACCCCTAGGCCACTGGGGAGGCCCCCTTGGCTAGTTTGAAGGGATGTCTGCTCTCCTGTGTTCATTGCAGCACTATTCACGATAACCAAGGTGTGGAAACCAGCTCAGTGCCCAGGGGCAGAGGAGTGCATCACGAAGCATAGTCTAGAACCACAGTGCAGCTATTGAAAAAGATGAACCCTTGCTATTTTTGCAACCTGGATGAAACTAAAGGGAATGTTGCTAAATGAGATAAGTCAAAAGGAGAAATACAAATACTGGATGATTTCATGCACATGCAATATAAAACAGCAAGGCAAGGGAAAAGGCAGATCCCCAAAACAGCCCTTAAAAACTGCAGAGCTCAGGCCTCCCTGGTGGTGCAACTGGTTAAGTCTCAGCGCTATGCAGCTGTCTGCCGCCACCGCAGCACGAGTTCCATCCGGGGCTAACTCACATGGCGCAGCAGACCTCTCCTGTCTTGCCTGCTGCTCCCCTCAGCAGTGTACTTCAGTCTATCTGCCTGTTCTGCTCCCCACTATCTCTGGTAAATCCTCTCACCCCACACCTCTGGCCTACACACCAGTTCTTGTATGCATAAATAAGTAAATCTTTGGGAAAAAAAACTGCAGAGCCCAGGCTACCAGAGGGGGAAGGTGGAGAGAGGGGTGCTAAGGGAAGGGGGCTGCTGTGCGGTGGAGGATTATTGGGGCTTTGGTGGCGGGTGTATTGTGATAGTCATACATGTGTAGAGGTGTGAGCTTATACTCCTAAAACATGTACAGTGTTCTACCCCAATGTTACCTCAATAAACAATTTTAAAAATAAATCAAAGAAAGAACTGCTCCTGACAGTCTTGAAAGAGACACACGGCTTGTGGTCTCTCTGGCTTCCTAATGCAAACCTGGCCTACTCCTCTGGGAAAGGGTGTGGCCTTCCTTTCTCCTGGCTGCTCTGCCACCCTGGTCAAACCCAGCCCTCGCTCCCGGCGCTGTCCATGGTATCCACTGCTGTCTGTGGCCGTGAGAACTGATTCAATGGCATGACATGCAGTTTGGGTCACCCGGGCTGCAGCTTCCGGAGGCACAGGGATGAGGTGGGAGAGTGGGGTGTAGGGTCACGCTGCAGAGGCTCTGGTCTCCCGTTCCTTCTCTTCTAGGCCTTTCTCGACACTAGGCACCACCCTTCTTGATTGGCTTGTTCACATCCCACTAGAATGTGTGCTCTGCATGCAATAATTTACCAGATCTAGCACCTCCTTTAGGCCAGAGACTACATTTATTATAATTAATTATTTTTTTAGTTTTTATTTTGAAATAACTTGAGACTTAGAAAAATGTTGCGAAAACCCTACACTGATGTCCATGGGCTGACTGTCCCCAAATGCTGACATTCATGTAACCGTGGCACCATGATGAAATCAACATCGATGCAATGTTATCAATTTTAATCAATCGGAAGCATGGTTTCCCTTTCGCTGGTCGTCCTCTGGCCCAGGTTCCCACCCTGCATTCTGTTGTCCTGTCTCCTTGCTGGGGGACTCTTTTCTTTTCATGACCTTAACAACTGGGAATAGTCCTGACCGTGTCTGGTGGGATGACCCCAAGTTTGGGGTTGTTTGATGTTTTCTTATGATAAGAATTGGCTTGTTCATTTTTGGCAAGCACACAGGGGGCCTGCGCCTTCTCATATGTAACATCAGGAGGGAGCGTCTCCTGACAGCTGTGCCAGCTGTGGCCACACTGGGAAGGCCTGCTGTGTCTCTCCACTGCTGGGTGACCTTGTTTGCCATTGGGCTAGTAAATACCATGGAAGGAGGTGCTTTAAGACCATCCTGCTTCTCAGTGTACTCTACAGACTTCTCAGCCATTAATTTTATATCGCATTAATTCTTGCCTGTAGCTACTATTCCTTGGAAGTTTCCAGATGCTGATGGATTTTGTTTTATCATTCCTTCTATATTTAGTATTTGTAGTTCTCTAAGAGCTGTTTCTTCTCCCATTTTTTTTATTATTGTAGCAATGTGGACTCATGACTATTCTTTCTACTCTATGGATTATAATTCATCACTGCAATTATTGATCTCATGGCTAAGCTAGCCTGGCTCTGGCCATCAGGACCCCTTTGGGTGGGTTTTATGTTCTTCAACGTATTATCATATTTTTAAAGCAGTATACTGCTTACTCTTTGGCAAAACAGAGTTACCAAGTTCACTTTGCTTCAGCTCTAGAAATGGTCAGTTCTCAAAAAAAAAAAAAGGCCTTTTTTTTTGATTGGAGGTTGATATTTGGAAACAAATGTGTGTGCTAAGTTTGCATCTTGCCTCTGAACTCTCAGCTCCTCCCTCCTGCAACCCCACTCATCTGTCCATCTGTATTTCTACCTGTATTTATCTGTTACAACTCTAAATCCCGACACCTCTACCCACAGCCCAGCTCCACTAGTTCCCCCCAGACTTTCCTTCCTTATTGGTGTCTCATATCTCCACTAGCCAGCAGCCTGGCTTCCACCATCCATGACATGTTCCTTACCTGCTCAGCCCCAGCACCCCTGAAAAGAGGTCTTGGTGGTGATCCCATGCGGTCAGGTGGAAACGAATTTCCTAACTGGTGGGCAGGGTTTGGACGCCCTTCTTTTTGTCTATAACCTGACACGGCAATCCAAAGCTGCTCTGGTTAGTTCTTTTCTCCTTTGCCCACTCTGTGCAGTTGGGTGGCTCCTTTGTAACACAGCGAGGCCCGTTTGTGTCTGTTCGTGTGGGTCCCCCCGACATACAGAGGCTGTTCGGTCATTGTTTATGTTGGGCAGCTTGCGCCCCGATTGGGATCCTGGGCAGAACCGTGCGAGATGTGTCCTCTGCCCCTTGTCGCGGCCTGGCCCCATTCTGTCTACCCCTTCCCCCTCACCCCTGTGGCTGGGCCATTTCGTCAGTTTCTGGTTTACCCATCTGCATTTCTTTTTGCACAAATGAGGAGGCCCGTGGAGGTCTTTCTGTCCAGTGACTGCGTACCCGTGTCCCTCGGTGGGGCCGGGCAGCTTGAAGAGTGCTGGGTGATTTTCCCGCCTAAGGGCACGGCTGCTCTCCTCTCCGGTGTATCTTTACTGCTGGAGTACAAAGAAGCTAACACGATGCTTGTTTCAAATGTATCGGTAGGATTTTTTGGTCTAGAATGAAACGGGAAACGTGGAATGTGATGAGATCGCTGGCCCCGCACCATCTGTTCCCAAACGGGGCTTGTTTTAAGTGGCGACATGAAGCAAACAGCCGTGCTCCCCACCTTCCCTTTCATCCATAATGTTTGGTTTTTAGCAAGGTGTTTTATGAGGTTTACAGAAAGGTGTTCAGAAAGGTATTCCTCTCTCCTTATTAACAGAAGCCAAATGATTCCAAGTAGCCACAAGAGTGGCTGGACTCTTACAATGCATTCCTGTCTGGCCGCACAGATGCTGCAGACCAGCTTTTCTTACACAACCGGCCGGGGACCCCCAGGTCTATGGGACGCCGTGAGGGGTCTCCCGTGGCTCATACTTCTTTTTCTTTTCAAATGCTCTGCAGGCCTTTGGGCAGTCCTTCTCCATCCACCGCAAGGTCGCTGAGGATGGAGAGACGCGGGAGGAGACGCTCCTGCAGGAGTCAGCGTCGAAGGAAGCCTACTACCTGGGCAAGATCCTGGAGATGCAGAACGAGCTGAAGCAGAGCCGGGCCGTGGTCACCAACGTGCAGGCAGAGAACGAGCGGCTGGCGGCCGTGGTGCAGGACCTGAAGGAGGTGACAGCAGGCCCGGGCGGGTGTGGCGAGAGACTCTGACTCTGTCCTTGGGCAGACAGGGCCGCGGCCCTCTCTCTCCTAGGAGAGTGGCTGGCAGGAAGCATGGGAGGCCGAGGCTGGCAATTCTCCTGCTTTTTGGTGCAGTGCCAGCCTGTTCTGAGATGAACTTTCTCTCTTTTATTGTTTGTTCAGAATTAACAGTCTTATTTATGGGCTTGAGGGCTTGAGGACTGGCCGTGCTGTGTCTGTGAAGGTGTTTAAAGAGAATAGTGGGTCTTGCACGCCGCCCCCCCCCCTTTACCCAGTTAATATAGCATTGGGGAGAATGGTGGGCAAAGGGCAGGGTGCCAGAAGTGGAGTTGACTCAGCTCTCCTTGGGGGTCGCACCCGGGGCCTTGGGGTCTGACCATGAATGGTGTGGACGTTGTGGTGGGGAAGGCAGCGGGCTCTGGCCTCTGAATGAGGGCGGGAGCTGCTTCAAGCTCTGGGTCTCCCCAGCAACCTCTTTTTTCTGTGGGGTGCCCAGGCCACCGTCAGCCCAGCCGAGTCTGCCTTTGATGGAGGCGACGTCGGGAACCCTGAGAACTAAAGGCTGCCTCATCTACCAGGCCCTTTTAAGAGCATTTTGGGAAACAGAACACAAGGCCATGAGGGCATTTGGGGACATGTTTGCTATAGAGGAGGCAGCCTGGCCTCTAATTCTTGCTCCAGCCACTCCCGGAGGCCTGTCCACTGGGCATTTCAGTAACAGAGCAGGGGAGGGGCATGGCTGCGGCCGCTGCTCCAGGGGCCAGGCCGTGAGAAGTGGGGCTCAGGCTGTCCGGCTGGTGGGAGGTGGAGAGGCACCCAGGCAGGCCACACGTAGGCACACACTCAGTTCTGCGGGTCTCTCGGCCGGGGCCGTCACCCCCATGTCACGAAACGTTTCTATACATCCTCCTAAAGGCTTCAGTAGCATAAATACAGACCTATGATCTGCTGTGAGTTAATTTTGTGCAGGTTGTGAGGTTTCTCCAGCCGAGGCTCATTTTTCAGCTTCCAGAAGGACAGTCCACTGCCATTGGTGGGAAAGGCCTCTCTTCCTCCAGTGAACTGCCTTTGTGCCCTTGCGACCCCCACTGGCCACACCCTCTGCGCTCTGTTTCTAGGCTCTGTTCCTTTGTTTTCCCCTTTGCCACCACCGCACGTCACGATGAAGTGCGAGGTGGCAGGAAGCCGAGCCAGGGTAGGCCTAGCAGCCCACTGCAAGGACCTGGCTCTTAGGAGGTGTTGAGGGGTGATGTGACCTCAGTGGGGCGAGGTCAGCATGGGAGGTTATCATGGCCATCCAGGTAAGAAGCCAGGGTGGCAGGTGGCCTGGGCCCCGGAGGTCACCCTCTGCAAGCCAGTGCTCTGTCAAAAGGAAGCAAGGGATGGGCAAATCCAATGAAGGCAGACAATTGTAGGGTGAGGGATAGAACAGGAAGTTCAGCGGTGAACTTGATGCAGCAGATAGTATGCTAATTTTTAAAATGAGCACATCTGAAATTGTTACCATGTTTTGATGCAGTTACCTCACACAAAAAAGATAAAGGAAGAGGCTACATCCTGAGTTATTTTGAGCATGGAGCTGACAGCATTTTTCTCCTGGCTCGAATGCCAACAAGTCAGGTTTAGGCAGGAGGCTCAGATATTCACTGCGGGATTTCAGTTGGGCCCGACAGCGAGAGGGGACGGCTTAGACCCTGGGATCTGTGTGTATAAATGATACATTTTGGGACTACCAGCAGGTCGGTGCTCTTGAAGGCCTTCAGTGAGATGACCAAGGCCAGAGTGTGGATGGAAAAGAGAAGACCTGTCACCTCAGTATGGAGAGGCTGGGGGCATACGGGAACCCAAAAGGGAAGCAGCAGCATTAGTCAGGTGGAAGGAAAATAAGGGAAGTCCCAAGAGGTGGGCCGGACAGTGACAATGAGGAAGTGACCACTGCAGGTGCTGCCTCCAGGCCAGATGCCGCAAGGACCCGGTGATGAGTGGACTTAGTACCAGGGTCCATCAGTCACCAAGACAAGAGAAGCTGTGTAGAGGGTGGGAGCAGATGAGACTGATAGCATGGGCTTGGGAGAGAAGGAAGGTGAAGAATTGGACATAGAGGAGAGGCTGCTTTTTCAGGAGTCAGTTCATTTGAGAGGACCGAAGAGTAAGGCCAGGACGATGCTGTTGGGTTTGTACATGAAAGAGGTGATCACAGATGTGGGTGCCCACTGCTGGTAGGCATGACACAGGGAGGAGGTGGTGGTGGGTGGGGAGAGCCTAGAGCGTGGGTTTCGTGGAGTGAGGCAGAAGGAGGGGAAGGGGTCCGACTGCGTGCAGCGAGGAGTAGGCAGCGGGGTCCAGGAGGGCACTGAGTCTGCTTGTCCAGTGGGCACTGAGGTCCCGTGATGTCGGCAACTGGGTTCATGGGGCGCACTCCCGTGTGTCCTATTATGTGGAAACTAGAGCCTCACTTACCCTGTCAACAAATTTTTACAAAAGTCATGGTACTGAAATAAAATTAGTCACTTCCTATCAATTTGTATGTGCTCAACATGAATATGACAGTCAAATTCTAATTTTGGCTCTAGTTTTTTTTTTGTAATCTGCAATAAATGGATGTTTACATCACGAAATGCATGCCAATAGTAATAGGCCTACGGTTAATACCTGTAAAAAATCAAGTCATAGACTACTTCTTAGGCTTCTTCGCTTGTCTCTTGTACAGCTGTTCGGGAGCATCTCTGGGGAGTGTCCAGCAACCGTCAGCCACATTGTAGTGGACCATTTTCCCTGGTATCTTTGTTCCATTGTGCTATCTTGATGAAAACGCTCACCGTGTTCATCACTAACCGTACCACAGTTTTCAGGGAAGAAATCCAGATGGGAATGAAGGAAGTGGATCTTTAGAGACATATTGCAGCCAAGTTTCTGATAGTGCATCAGCATGTCTTCTACTAGTTCCTTGTAGTTTTCTGCCCTAACATTCCCAAGTAGGTTTGTAGACACTAGGCAAAAAGCATTCCATGCTTGTTTCAATCACCCTGCAGCAAGTTGTTGAATCGGTCATCTCAATGCAGATGGAATGTTTGGGTAGACTATTCTCAACTTCTTTTGCTTCGTTATTCCGCCAGAAAGAGGAGGAACCAAGCAGTAGTAACAGTCTTTTATGTGGTTGCTTGGCTCTCTCCACACCATGGGGACTGCAAACGGCATTGATGGTCTTTTGCCATTTTAGCACTGTGAAAGCTGTGTTGTCCATGTAGCACAGCATATATGCGGGGCCCAAGGCTTTTCTTGGTCACCAACCTTGCATCCGAAGTAAAGATGTTAAACCTTCACTTGAAAAGTGATACTTTTCTTCTGGTTGGCAAATGCCACTTCCCCACAAATAGAGCAGAAATTGTCCACACTGTTAACACACTTTCGAGGCATTACTGTTCTGTATTGTGTCTAAAAGGATAAAATAATAGCAGTTCTATGGGACAGTAGCTTAGACTGTCTTGCACAAAGTCTGAAATATTTTCAATGCTCAACCTTTCCGGCAGGGCTTTATCTAGTGTACTGCTGACGTCAGCTTACTTCAGCAGCTGCCTGGCAGTGGTATTGCATTGCATCAGAAAATGATTCAATCAACTCTGGATGACATGTGCATGATGGTATTATACAATGTGATGCAATAGTACATCATTCTAGGCTGATTTAGGATGTTGTTGCAGTCCTACTGGGTAAATTTACATGGTGAAACATATAAAATGAATTATATGAAATATCTTCAAAACAAGAGCTAATAAAAAATTTTCGGGGTTATATATTCATGTTCAGCACACCAAGATACTACAAATTAGGGCCTTTTTAAGTCAGTTATGATCTCACTGTTGACCCCTGTTACTTTCTCCTAGGTTAGCAAACAGGATAAAAACAGCCAAACTGTTGAGTTTGAGTTTTTTAGAAAAAAATCTTAGCATAATCTATGGTTTCATGTCTAAACGTATAAACTGTATAGTTCATACCAACACAGGAAAATGGAGGGGTTGCCCTGGAAATGAGGAAGGTGGGGCCCCCGTGCTGACGGCTGGAGAGCTGCATGTGGGTGCGGGTGCTGGCCTGCAGGTAGGCGTGCAGGAAGAGCCTTTGCCGGGCCTCTCTGGCCACGTGTGCTTCTCACTGAGGCCAGACTCCAGGCCAGCAGTAGAGAGGAGAGATGCCGGCCATTGGAGATTTGAGGGGACACTTGGGTTAGTTGCATGGGGAGAGGCAGAGAGAGAGAGTCGAAAGCCTGGACCAACAGGTGAAGCTAGAGCAGCAGGTCCTGGAGGGGATGGGGATTGGGATCAGCCGTGTGCATCGTGGGGCGGCCAGGAATTGAGGGCAGAGGTCCTGGGGGCAGTGACAGTGAGCCAGGAACAAGTCAGCGGGCGAGGGAGGAGGAGGGCGTGTGGCAGGCAGTGTCACTGCTGGGGCCTGGACCATCCTCTGTGCCCGCGTCCTCCCTGCTGCCACCACCTTGTTTTCCGTGGATATGCCTGTTAAGTTGCTTTTTATTAACTCGAGGTTGCATTGTGTCATCACTTTGTAGAAGTTTGGGGTGCACATCCAGGAGACTTTGCTACATTAAGTCACCACAGACTTAACATTTGCTACTTAAAAAATCTTATGACCACCTGAGATTTAAAGCAGGAGAGGAGGAGGGAGATGTTCTGAAAGGGAGAAGTGGGGCCATTGGGCTTGTCCCTCCCAGGCCAGCACTGGAGAGGGATGCAGGGGTGGTGTCCCGGGGGGTCACCTCCCCATGGGAGAAAGTGAGGGGAACATCATTCACGTCTCCATGTTAGCGGAGCAGCTGGGGTCCCAGCGCTCTGGCCACCCAGGCAGCTGTGAGGCACATGTGCGTGAACCCCCCATTTAAGGGCTGAAGACATCTTTCCCCACGAGTTGGCTTGTGAATAGTTCTCACTGTGCTGGCTCTCATCTTTACCCAGAAACATCTCGAGCCATTTGGAGGTTCTCACAGGTCGGTTATCAGGACCTGCATCTCCAGAACCCCAGACATTTAGGGGAAATCTTAAAAAAGTGAAAGCGTACGTCCATACTCCCAATATCATTCATCTACAGTCTCAAAACAGTGCCGTTTTTGTGTGTGCCAGTTCTCTGTCCACTTCTGACAGTGAGACAGGCTTTCCGCTGACCTCCTGTGGCCGCAGCTCGTGTGCGTAGCTGATCACTGCACCAGTGCAGCCCTAAACATGTGACACAGGGTGGACAGACCTCAGCAGATGGGGTAGCAAAGGCTCTTGGCTTAGTCCAGAAATAGCCACCTGGGAGGCACCAGAGACCCCTAGTCTTTTGTAATCATATAGTCTCTACTTTTTAAAGAAAGTCATTGAGATTTATCTATTGTTATAGCGCAATGTTTCTTCCATTTAAAAAGTGAATTAATTAATTTTTAAAGGGTGATTAATTTTTCAGTTACCATTCATCATTTAAAAATAATAAACAATGACAGGCAGCTTTGAAAAACGTAGAGTTGGTGTGGGGTCAGTTTAACACACCAGGTATTACACACGTATGGATGACGAGTGTTATATGTGTGTAAGTGACTTCGTTCCTCACCCTCCCGCTCTTCCATTACACATGCACACATTATATAGAGTATATACTGCACATTACAGCTGTGTATGTGGATTTCATCCCCCCTCCCCGCCTCCTCCCTTCCTCCCTCTCTTTTCCTACCTTCCCTCTCTTTCCTCCTTCCTGTCTTGTGAATAGGGTCAAATACCAGTTTCTTGGAACTAGAGAATAAAGATCTTATTTTCTTGGAACATAAGACTGAAGATCTGTGCCTAATCCATTTTATACACATCGATTCTTGGACTAAAAATAGCTGACTTCAGTTTCAAACCTTCTCTCCCCAGGCTTAACTCCCTCCGGGCAGGCTGGGAGGGTGGTGATAGTGTAGTCAGCGTTTCTCAGGTGCTTACTGGGCAACTTGAGTCTTTTTTCACATCTTGACCTCTATTTCCAGAGAACATCCTGGTTGGCAGATCTAGCCTGATTAAGAGTCTGTTCAGACATTTAATTCTCCCAAGAGAATCTATAGCTTAATCTAACAATCAAAGCTATCTGAATCTAGACTCAGAACTTAATTTCTTGAAGGTTATAGGAAACTTATACTTGAGCAAGGCAGAAAGCAAATTAATGTGTGAATTTGGTGACTTACCCCCTGAATTATACTTTTTAATGCTTGGTCAATGAAGACTTGCTTTTAAAACCCACATCATAGTAGGTGTACTCAGGGACCCAAACTTGAGCTTTTCAGACGTGATCCTCTGTTTAACATCTTACCACTCACTCAATCATATTAAAAGTATTCGGGAAAATGGTTCTCTGATGGTATGTGGGCCTCACCAAAAGAATTGTACAAGAAGCAGAACCGAAAGTAAAACATGTCCTCCACGGTGGTCACGTGCACGAGAGGAGGCTGGGCTCTGAGTGGAGGCTGGCCTCTGGGGAGGCCTTGACTCTCAAGATGCCCACAGTTGTTTGTGGACATGTACTGTCTACAGACTGCTGATAGCTCAGCAGCATTTGCACGACATGCAGGAGAGTCTGTGAAGGGTGGGAGCTGACACCTGGACACAGAGGAGGCCGCAAGCCTTTTCTGGATGGCAAGCTCATTTGCTAGAATGAACGACCCAAAGGGACCTTGGGGATAAGGGCTCCCCTCCAGCCTCCAGCTGGGCGATAAAGCTGGGCCTGGAGGAGCAAAGACCCACCTGGCTGCTCGGGCAGGGTTTGCCAGGGGACTGTTGCTCGATAGTCCTGTTTTCAGAATCAGCTCCTCAAGGAGTCTTTTCCAAGGCATTTTTTTCCCCTAACTGCCACAGAAGAAATACTGAAGAATAAGATCTTGTGGGGCAGGGCTGAGCTGGGGAGATTCACGAACCATTGTGATAGCTGGGTGTGTTTTTACTTTTTTTATTTCCATACTCCCAGGAGTGGTGTTAATTTTCTGTGGTGCAGTAGCAAAATGCTGTGCCCGAGGTGGCTTCCCACCACCCGGCCCTGTGTTCTGGCAGTTCTGTAAGCAAAGCTGCAGCTGACTGGGCAGAAGTCAGGGCGTGGGCAGGACACAGGCCTTCTTGGGGCGCAAGGCCGTCCCTCTCCTCTTCAGCTGCCCCCTCACCCTGTGTCAAGAACCCACCCCTGAGTTCACTGGCCTGCAGCTGCTCTTCCCCTCCCCCGGCTCCCAGCCATCGTCCCCCGTCTCTGTCCCTCCCCTTGGGTCAGTGCCTCCTCTGTGTCCCTCTTACAGGAAGGCTGTGCCCACCCGGAGATCCCAGAGCCTCTTCCCACCTCGCGATGCCAACCTTAACTATATCTGCAGAGCCCCTCTTACCACAGAGGTGCCATTCTCATATTCCAGGATTAGAACCCGGGTGTCTGGGGCCCACCTGTCAGCCTTCCACAGGTGCCTGCCCCCGCACCTCCCAGGGAAAGGTGTGTTCAGCACCGCTAAAAAAGAAAAAAGGAGAAAAGATAGTAAATACATAACTTACATATAGGTCATGTTAACTGATGTGGTGGACTTGATCTTCATGCAAAGAGATGACTAGAATTAATAGGACTGGAAGGACAACTTGGGGCCAGCAGGTCACGTGCTCACCCCTCCCTTCCTTTACACTACCTGGTCAGCCCCAGGTGGCCCTGAGTCACCCCTGGCTGACAAGAGTTCTCACCCAACTCTTACTGTGATGGGCCAATCCACCACGAGGCTTCAGACTTAGAGAAATGCTGCTGAGTGGGCTAATGCTGCTGACGTGTCTGCAGATGGGTGAGTGGCCACAGCTTTCCAGGCTCTGTGGCAGAGAAACAGACATTCTGTGCAATGTGCTCAGGTGCTGCAGAAGTTCTCCTTCAGAAAGGACTGTTCATGAAGCACTTATTGTGTGCCCATGCTGGAAGTCCTAGCATGTGAAGGCAGCGGCTGCCTTTTCTAGACTGTTCCGGGGGAGAAAATGAACATAGCATTAGCTCTGGATGCACTTCTCTCCTGGCTGCACCTGTGCTATTCCGTACAGACGTACTTCCAGCTTTTTTGTTCTTTGTGATCGGTGTCCTGGATGGCCTTGGACCCAACCAGTTCTCTGCCCACACTCCATAAGTTGTGCTCATCTGCGTGAACAATCAGAACTGTGGGTGCCGAATTCCACAGGAATCTTTGGGAACCCTTACAAGCTTCTTAGTGCTCTGCTCCACCCTCTTCTGAAGACAGACTTTCCCCGCAACGCTCCACCAGATCACAGTCAGATTTGTCCTCGTTCTTGGGCAGATAGAATCTGTGAGTCTTCATCTTTTTTTTTTTTTTTTTAAGCTGGATTGTCAGGAAATCTTATCAGATTCCATGAATACATCATTTCATGTTGGGTAGGGCAGGTGCATGCAAGAAATATCCTATTAAGAAATATCCTGTACAAGTTTATTACTGAAAGCATTGCAACTGGTCTTAGAAGCTTTGGATTTCACTGTTAGAGTTAAGTGCAGATTTTGCAGTCTGTGTTCATCCCCACGTTGGCCAGGGTTTAAGAACAGCTCTGTGCACATATGCTGAGGGGCCTTGGGCAAGTGAGTCACCCTCTCTGGACCAATATTTTATTTCTTAAGTGGGACTCCTATCAATCCTGCCTCCTGGGGCTGTTAGGATGAAAGGAATTTTTACAGGTGGCATACCTGGCACATAATACCAAATCCATGGGTTTAAATAAACACACTGTTTTAAAATGTGTTCAGGACTATTTCTGAAGAGTCTCCCAGAGGTAGAACTGTTGGGTCAGATGGTACAAGACTTTTAAAAAACATCATGCTTAAAGCTACACTGTTTTCCTAAAGGACCAAAACTATTTCTATTCCCTTCAGAGTAATACCAAAGAATTCCCACTTCACTGAGACCGGACAGATATTTACCTTTATTACTGTCCTAATTGACTTATTTGGTCGGTGAGTAGTGGCTTTTCAGTATTAATTTGTAAGGCCACTGATGACGGGGACAGAGTTCATCTTGTCCATCAGTATGTCCTAGCATGGAACCTGGCATATAATAGACACAAAAAGAGCAAATGGATGAATGAGAAATTTGCCACATTCGTTATTTATTGACAGAGCAGTGTGCTTTAGTTTGGTTTGGGTTCATTTTTATTGCAGTAGCATTGGTTCTCCTCATTGTCTGTGTATTAGAATACAGGGTCCCCCCCACCGTAGAGCAGTTTGGAAGAGAGATTCAAGCTCCTTTGTTGTTTGATTTTTAGTATTTCTTCTAGAAGTGGCTTTAGGAAATCACTAGCTCAACTGACCACAAGTAAGAAGACTCATTCTTTATAAGTGTTCTGGATTAAAATCATTGTCTATATACTCTGTAAAGTGAAGTGTTGTTCAGCCAACAGATGTTGCAAACATCGACACTAAAGTTCCTTTGCATTTGGGCAGGGAGCTAATCATGCCGACTGGCAGAAGGTCTGTCTGAGTGTTTCTGCTAAGCGCAGCTCACTCTGACAGGAATCCTTTCAGGGCTCTCAACCCTGGCTTCTCTCACCCTCCCCCTTTTGCAAATGAGTCCCGTGCCCCCCTTATGCAAACGAGTCCAGTGGATCAAGTCACCTGCCACCTGTGGGCCCACTGTACCCAGGGTCTGTCACCCTTCACTGCCTGAAGCCAGCTCGTCAGAAGTGGTGGTCAGAGAGGTGACCTTTAGCCACCTCCTTGTGCTCTCCACCTGTCAGACAGGTGCCCAGCTCCAGGACACGCAGTCTGCTGCTTCTCCATTTTTGGAGGGCAGCCTTCTCTTCACGTGGACAGTTAGAAAGTTGTCCCTTTCGTTGGCAGGTTGATGTGGTGGACAGTAATGTGAGCTGGGAAAGCGGTGAGGAGCTGGGTCCCTGCCAGGACTTACCTGCAGTGGAATCTTGTCGGAATCTCACATTTTAAGTCCCTCTGTCTTCACTCGTGTAGTGGGGATGAAAGCAACCACCAAGGGATGTGTGTGTCTCTTGAACATCGAATGGTATTTTTTTATTCGGGTAGCTAGAACTGTGTGACTCTGTGGGCCTCCTTTTTCATTTACTTGTGGGGAACCAGAGTCTCAGTTTAAAGGTCAGGTAAAGTGACCACTTGAGAGCTGGTGGGGTGTTGCTGAGTTGTGCCTGAGCCCTCTGCTCAGGTGATCAGCCTGACTTTTAAGATCCACCGATTTCCCTAAAGTGGATGTGAAATTACATTGTTGGCTCATAGTCTTATCTGCCCTGGGCCAAGTTTCCCTGGAACAGACAGCTCAGTTATGTTGGCACAGGGGTCCCAGTGCTTGGTCTTAATAGCTAGATCATGTTATGCTGTGGTCTTACTTCCCAAGAATGTTTGCTGCTGCTTTTTTATATTTTCTATAATTTCCTCCTTTATTATATTTTAATTAAAATTTTGCATTGGCGTGACACAGTAATAGGGCCTTATAATGGTCTGTAAGTCTCAGGTGTGCAACATTGGAATTCACAGGCTTTGCATAGATGCTTCACAGACTTCAAGTCTATGCAGACAGCTTTGCAGTCTTGTCTGCTGGAGCAGGGAGGGCTCATTTCCAGAATATTTTAAAGTGTGTTCACAAGGAGAAGATGCAGTACACATAAATCACTAGGGACCCAGGTTCTGTGCTTTCATTATTGTTGCCCTGTGAAACAAAAGCTGACCAGCTGGAGAATATTGTGCAACTTGCCCTCTTGTTTATTGTTGAGTTAATTTTAAGAGACAGTGATGAGAAGGGCAATGATGGTACACTTACTGAAAGCTCAGCGGCAAAGAGTGAGGCTCAGGCTTTATCATATTTAATGTTCCTTGGTGTTTTTTTTTTTCCACTGAATTGTATGTTTTGTAGAACTCCACACTCTTAAAAAAAAACTACGTAGTATTCCGTATAGCTATACCAATATGATGTCACGTGTTGATGGACAGTTGGTTTATTTCGAGCTTTTATTTTTATAATCTATACCATGGAGAATGTCTTAGTAATTTGTATTTGTGTGTTCTGGCACTTACCTCTATGGGGTGAGTTGTTCATGGTGAAATTTCCAGGTCAAGCAGGATGTACATTTACACGGTTCAAATTTCTTTCCAAATTTCCAGAAGACTTCAACAGTTAACCCCCCTCCGCTGGTGACTAAGAGTTCAGGTTTACACACACACGAGTGGTAAATATTGCTTGGGGTGAGTGTTATTTTTGTAAAAGCCTTTCAACTTTACAACTACTATAACTTGACAAAAGAAGCCCATTTCTCTTATTTGTATTAGTCACTGTAGATTCATTGGTCATCCAAACTGTCGCATTTTGTTTAGTCCCTAAATCTCTTCCAAGACTGTGCTGGGACATAAAGAGGCGTGATCATGTCAGTGAAGGTGGGGCCAGCAGGAATGCTGAGCCATTAAGAGGGGGCGTGGAATTTGGTACAGACATCTTGAAAATCTGTTAGGCCTTATCTATTATAGTAAAGCTAAGGATATATAAACCCCAGGATCGAGCAGTCCGATGCTAAGTCCATGCCTTAGAAAATGTTGCATTTTTGAGTGAGAAACATTATACAGCAGGGTCTGTGGTAGAGAAAACTGAAGACATTCAAATGTCCACTTAGAGTGAAATGAATAAATCATTACAGAGACAGTTTGTGCATTTATTCGGGTGGCTGCAGTTCATCAGTCCTCATTGATACGTGTCATTGTATGAATAGATCTCAGTTTATGAGGGACTCCATACACCTCCAAATAAAATTCATTTCTCAATTATGGAACATTTTGAAATATGAAAAATATTCTAGGAAAGAAAATACTTTTCAATGATTAGTGTGTGGTAGGGCCCCAGCGGACTCTGTGGGTCAGTCTGCTTTATGCACCTTGCTGTAATATTTAATAGCAGCTCTTCTGGAGTCTGATCACAAGACTTAAATCCTGGCTCTGCTACCTACAGAATGTGTCCTTAAGCAACAAGGTCCTCTGTGCCTCAATGAATTAGTCTATAAAATTGGGAAATAATAATAATAACACCTACCTCAGAAAGTTGTTGTGAGGAATGAATGAAGTAGATTGCATATAAAATACTTAGAACCCTGCATATCATGATTCAGTAAATGTTACATATTATTACCTCTTAAGCTTACCTCTCAACTAAATAAACTCTTGGAGTCAGAGGCAGTTATTATAATGCCCAAATCTACATAATTTCTTGCACGTTTTATCCATTTATTGAGTATTTATTGAATTAATAAAAGCAGTGAATGAATGGTAATATGCTTACAAGTACCTTCTTGAATTTCTATAAATTCAGGAACATTCCAGAATCAATAGAGTTCTAACATTTATTATAGTAAAAAAAATTTCAGAAACCAAACAGATTTAAAAGTTGCCTAATAACTGCAAAGGTAATTCAGAGAAAAGAAATGGAAATGACGACCCGCGTGAAATTCTCCATACCCGTTAGCTCTGAACAGGAGAGACCTGCCCCCTGAGTCTTGGTGACTCTGGAATGTTGAATGGCATTTTGATAGTGTGGGCACCTGCAGCCTGGTGCTCGGGTCACACAGTCCTGCAGACACGGGCATCTAACTGCTGTGGGTGTGGGAGTCCCAGCCACACCCTCCAGGGCACTGGGAGATTGTCATTAGTCAGGACCTCCTGCCTTCTGTCTAATGTGGAGTCTTTGGTCAGTCTGGGGCCAGTTTGTTTGAACAGGATATTATGTGGGACCCTCTCCCAAGCCCCCCACTCCTGTTCAAACAGGATCTTGGCGAATCTTATTCTACCAGCTCGCAATTGCTTTTTTCATTTTGCAAGTTGCTTTTATTTACAACGTCAGCTTTTGAAATATCAGTCAAGTTAATAGGACAATAAACGTCACTTGACAAAAGAAAGTCCAACATGCCCCTTACTCTAGAGAACACACAGCTCAGTTTTGTTTTGTTTTTATTTTTAATGATTTATTTTTTATGCATACAAGCTGGGGTACAGGCCAGAGGTGTGGGGCAGCGAGAGGGTTCACCAGAGACAGAGTAGGGAGCAGAATATACAGATCGACGGAAATACACTGCTGAGGGGAGCAGCGGGCGAGGCAGGAGAGGTCTGCCATGCCATGTGGGAATCTCCCTGGCTGGGCGTCGAACTCGCATCGCTGCTGCCGACAGCTCCACAGCGCAGCTCTTTAACTGCTGCGCCACCAGGGAGGCCCCACACAGCTCAGTTTTATTCAGAGCAAAGAAAAAGGTCGCTTCTTCCTATACAAGGTCTGGAACCAGCACAAAAATATGCCTGTGGCGAGGGTGATGTCTGCTCAGACACTCCATTGGCTGCTGCCTTTTCTACTGCTGGTCTAAGACCAACAATCGTGAACAGAGCAGCGAGACCAGTGTTTGGAACAGTCCTCACAGAGGCACAGTGTCAGGCTCGGCCCTTCTCTTCGCTCCACACCCACACCCCTGGTCCTCTTTGGGGACCTGGGCTTCCTCCTCTTCCGTAATGCCATTTTTGAGTCTCCTACGAGTTCTGCCCTTGGTCAGACTGACAATCCAATAACACCCAGCAAACCTTTGATGTCTAGGTAGTCTGCTGCCAGAAACAGCTAGAGGAAGTTCAAAAATTGTTCCTTGGTCAAGTTCTAGGAATTGTCGGTCTCACACAGGGATAGCACCTGCTGCTTCTCTCTGTTGTCCTCATCTTTGGGAGGAAAAGGGTGATCCTCATGGTGAGTGCACCACGGAATGACCTTCTTCACTATTGCTGCCTGAACATGTGATCCAGGAACTGGGTCATCACCTTCCTTTCTCAGATCTTCCAACGTGGTCTTGGCAGTCACAGGGTGTTTGGTGATCTCCACATCAACTTCAGCGTCTCCCCATCAGAAATCTCCAGCTTAGTGAGGCATGGTGTCCATCTCGGGACACAGCGGGCCAGCAGTTAACACTTTGTGGTCCGCTCACGTATGTGTTTTTGTCACCAGTATCAGGTGGCCACTCATGTATTAATACGTGTTCATCTAGTCTCCGGTTTTTCACGCCACGGTGGATTTATTTGGAACTATTAGGAGCTATTTCTTTGATCGTACTCAGTCTAGAAGCTTTATACATTGTTTTGGTGAAAGTGTAAGGTGTTTTATGAGCGATATTACAGGTTTTTTAATATCCAGTAGTTCAGGAATTATGTGTTTTTTATTGAATGCTTATACTATTCATGCAGTGGCACAGACAATGGCAGGCCCCAAGGGCTGGTAAATTTAAAGGGCACCGGCACACAAAGTCTTAATGACAGCAGGCAGCATCTGCAAAGAGAGGAAGAGAAAGGCAGAGAGCAAGGCCACGCTCAGAGTTTGTTTTACCTAGATTGTCTCATGTCTGGGTCCCAGTGTAGATACTCAATGTATGTCTTTAACCTAATTTATGTAAATAAATTGCATAAATTACTCACTGATTAGGTCTGTCATAAGGCATCTAAGTCCAAGAAAACCAGCCAATTTTTTTTTTTTAATTTTTGCATAGAAGAACTGGGGCGTAGGCCAGAAGTGGGCAGGGATGGGGTGAGAGGACTCACCAAAGACAGGGTGGGGGGCAGAACAGGCGGATCTATTGAAATACACTGCTGAGGGGAACAGCGGGTGAGACAGGAGAGGTCTGCTGCGCTATGTGGGTCAGCTCCCTGGCTGGGGATCGAACTCATGCTGCAGTGGTGATAGTGCTGAGACTCAACCCCTAGGCCACCAGGGAGGCTCAAATCTTGTAGTTAGCTGTTGTTCCTTCTGCCTCTGGCACTTACAACACTGTGTGGCACATCATAAACACTCAACGAATGATTGCAGAAGGAATAAATGCTAAACACAAGTATTTGTTGTAAGGTGTAAAAAATATCTATTCCTAGTTAGAAGTCTTCTCACTTACTATATTGTAAATGCTATTTGGATGAACAGAAGTATTGAATTTTAAAGTAGTTGAGTGTATCCATTTTTTCCTCTATGGCAAGCCACTTTTATCTCTTTGAAAAATTCTCTGCTGAAAAGTCTAAATATATTCTGCTACGTATCCTACTAGCCCATCTTTTCAGCCCAACCTGCGTTAGCATCTCTATTGCTTATTGGGCTATAATGTAAGTGTGGGTCTGTTTCTGCCGGGCAGTTGATGTCATTGAATGGCCAGGAGACAGGGCAAGTAGGGGCATCTTTTCTGGACGAGCTCAGCTGCTCTGAGTTGGTTTTTTTTCTTTGGACCAGTGGTAGTCAACATTTGGTGTGCATCAGGCCAGGTCGTTAAAACACAGACATTGCTGGCATTTCTGATTCCAGAGGTCTGGGGTGAGGATTCAAAATCTGCATTTTTAAGACTTTCTTGTGTTATAGAAGCTGCAGGTTCCAGGACCAGGCTTTGTTGGAGGCCCATGTGCCTCAGTAATAGGTCCATGATTCACAGGCTTGTCATGTCCTCCTTTTCCCTCTGAAATTAATGTCATCAGATATAAGTAGCAGCATGTATTAATAATAAACATCTCATCAGAAAGGCAAATTTATTTAAGCATAATACTGGAAATAGGCACATAAATATGTAACCTTTTGGACTTAAATCTTGCTGTGATTTTAAAAAAGAGTGTAAATAGGAATGCTGCCTTCCCAGACTTTGACAGTAGGAGTTATTTTACTCTGAGTTATTTTGTTAGGCTGTGATAACTTACGGAATATTTCTCTTCAGACCTAATTACTATATAGGGAATATCAAATAAATTAGCAGGCTGTTCTTTATACATAAAATGGCTTTTATACTAGTCCATACTTAGAGGTTTCTGATTTGATTTTATCCAGAAAGAAAAAAGTTATTAAGAAAATATTTCCACAGAGGTAACTATTTAATGCATTGTTTTACTATTTTTCTTTTTTTTTTTTCATAGAAGAACTGGGGTGCAGGCCAGAGGTGTGGGTGGGGGGTAAGAGGACTCACCAGAGACAGAGTGGGGAGCAGAACAGGTGGATCTACTGAAATACACTGCTGAGGGGAACAGTGGGAGAGACAGGAGAGGTCTGCTGCACCATGTGGGGCAGCTCCCTGGCCGGGGATCAAACTCAGGCTTTGATGGTGATAGCACTGAGACTTAACCCCTAGGCCACCAGGGAGGCCCTGTTTTACTATTTCTAACAGTTTTATTGACAGCATTTGAAATTATCTGGGGTTGAACTTACCTCTTGGTGTCACCATCAATCTGATCAGTAACTCATCATAATAGATGCTAAAGTTAGTGATGCTGATTTTTTAAATGATGTTTGTGCCGAAAGTCGATTTATTTTAGGCCACTCAATTCTTGGATCCTGGTCATATGTTAATTTACAATTTTGATTGATCCAGAATATCATTATTTAGATTTATATTCTGAATCCATTGATGGAAGAGATTAAAGTAAAGGTTAACAAAGCATTCTAATATATGGATAACTGTAAAATAATTTATTTTCCAAAGTTGAATGTAATTGATAGTATATGTCAGGGCTTATTCTCTACAAAAAACTGTTTGGCTTCCTGAAAATTTCATATTTCGAAAGCCTGTCAGTCTAATTGTTTCTGGAGAATGTGAGCTTTACTGAAAAGAATGAAAACTTGATAGGGGTGGAGTCGATAGCGAGGTGCCGTGGAGAATGAAAGCGTTCGCGCGTATTTTGATTAGATTAGGCATATTTTATGTGACTGTTTAACTCACCGAAATTTTCAGTAGGTGACACAAGAGGTAATTATGAGGAATCTTCAGTAAAACTATAGTAAGATTAAAAATAGGCAACTCCACGGAATACTACTGACACCCGCCCCTCTAAACCCCACACGCCTGAGAGTTCACCCAGTTGGATATCCCTGGCGTGCATCTCCAGATGCGGCCTTGGTCTGAGCGCACAGCCCAAAAGACCGAGTCTCTCGTCGGTCGCTTGGTGGTGTGTGGCCCTGGGTGCTCACGGAGATGCAGGGCATCCCCAGACCAGTGCAGCTGTGAAAGTCCTTCTTATAGGAATGGGTTTGAGTCTTGGTTGGACCCCAACCGCTCAGCAGCTAGAGCCTGAGGGCTCCTCGCAGTGTGGAGCGTGGGTAGGTGGAGAGTGGCCAGAGCGGGGCGGGGCCAGAGCGGGGCGGGGCCAGGGGTGTGTGTCCAGGGCCGGATCTGGGTCTTGGTGTGGTGAGGGCGTGTCGAAGTGGGGGGGCATGTGTTACCCGAGTTTCTCTTTTCCACTTAGTGAATTATTGCAGTGATTGTATAACCAGGGCAATTGCTAGTCACAGTTATGAGAAGATGCTATCAGAAAGCAGAACCGTCATGCCATCGTTCATTATGGTGTTTGGCATCTTTAAACTCAAAAACAAGAAAGAAAAATAAAGTAACTTAAGTAAAAGGAAACGAGGCATAACTTTGCGAAGAGATACTGGTTTCCTGATGTCAGGGTTGATTATAGAAAATATTAATAGATTCCAGAACTTTACATCTATCTGTAAAAGCACAATCCGACATGAGTCAGCTTGTTTTATTGATAAGGAGTAACTGGCAGCCCACTGAGTGAACGTTAAACGATCCCTTTACTGTGTGAAAGGCAGCGTGGTGGTCTGCTCCGACCTGGCTGGGGGCAGCACAATGCTGGGCCCTGCTGACCTGCAGTGACCTGTACTTCCTACTGCAGCCGCCTCCCTGCAGGATTGGGGAAACAGAGCCCACTGTCAGTAGCTGAATCTTACGTGTGGTCTCTGGCGCTGTATTCCCTGGTTCCACATGTCAGAAATGTCCATCCATGTCTGGGTGGAAAGTAAATGAATGGATTAGACTAGAGAGGAGGGGCTCCCCCCACCCTGGGAGTGAGAGCTTCAAGGTTCAAAACTTGTTTTTGAGATGGTGGAAATGCTCTAAAATTGGTTGTCATGGTCACACTCTACGACTGTATTAAAAGCCATTGAATCATATGCTTTAAATGAGTAAACTAGGGCCTCCCTGGTGGCGCAGTGGTTGAGCGCGGCGCAGTGGTTGCGAGTGATGCGAGTTCGACGCCCAGCCAGGGAAAATCCCACATGGCGTGGCAGACCCTTCCTGCCTTGCCCGCTGCTCCCCTCAGCAGTGTATTTCTGATCTGCCTGTTCTGCTCCCCACTCTGTCTCTGGTGAACCCTCTCACCGCCCCACGCCTCTGGCCTGTGTCCCAGCTGTATGTATAAATAGATAAATCTTTTTAAAAAAAACAGTGAAAAATATGATATAGCAATAAATCTTGAAAAAAAATGAATGAGTAAACTATAGGTATGTAAATTATATGCACTAAAGTTAATACCAAAAACACTCACACTAGAAGCTGTCTCATAAAATACATGTGCCACCCAACTTAGATGCAATGTAAATGTGTATTATACTGTTTTTTACTTAGATTATCATCTGCATTCTTTAATGCCCTTTTAGACATGTAAGGAAGAAACTGTAAATCAGGTCCCAAGACAGTCAGTCATTGATTATTTAGTCTGTGTCGTTTATTTCATGTGTTTACAAAGAAAGGTTTTATATTGTTGTCGGGGTTTTGCTTGTGACGGATGTTTGAAAGGAGGCATTGAAATGTGAGCTGGCTGTCAAATGGGCCAGTCCTCAGCCTCTGATGGAGCAGGAGTTCCCCAGGATCTGCCATCCCTCAATTCCATCTCCCATCCTTAACCCTTTGTGGCTCCACTCTCCTGAAAACAAGACCAGCAGTCTTGGGCTCACTTTGTTACCCTTGTCCAGTCTCTCCCTCATTGCCTGTCAAGACCTTTTTGACCTTGAATCTGGTGGCCCAGCCAGCCTCCAGTGTTGGCAGGGTGTGGGGTGCTGTCAGGAGCTCTTAGTAGGTCCCCCAGCCCAGCGGTACAGACACCATTGTCTTCTCCTGTCTCTGAGTATATGTTGTCCACTCTCTTGAAAACTTGGGAAACCCACATTGATGCCTGAAGGGGTGAGAGATTTGGCCTGATTGTGATTCTGGAAGAAGGTCCCTCTGTATCTGTAGGCTTATTAGTAGGTGACATCGCAAACGACTGCCCCTCTGTCCCCTGTTAGTTGATCCATTGAGAGAGAGAACATCACACATCCCATAGTTTATATGCACCTACAGTGGATAAGTCGTCACATCCTTTCCTCGCCCACTTTCTACAGAGGTGGGACAAAGGGCAAGTACACGCAGGAAGGTTGTCACCAGTGAGGGATTCTAAACATGCGAGAATTTACACTGCAACTGCATTGTTCCCCAGTGTGTGTTCTTGGGCACATGGAATGTACCTGTGCTCCTGTGACTGTGTCCACCGAGGCTCATCCCTGCCCAAAGACTTCGCAGCTCTCCTTCATGTCACCACTGTAAGGCCGAGCAATAGAAAAGGCAGGAAGCAGAGGGGAATGTAAGATAAAGAGGCCTTTATTAGCAACTCCCTGGCGAGGTTCACAGATACCAGGCGGGGGTCTGTGGAGTCGCACCCCGCAAATAGGGGGGCCGGTGAAAGAATTCTAAGGTGGGGGCAACTCCATTTGGAGCTGGTGGTCTAGCAGGTGCATTCGGGCTGCGGCCCGTCTGGGTAGTGGGGACATGAGTTTCTTTCCAAGGTCACACATCTTCGCCAAGATTCTTCACAGCTCCCTTATTGTTGGGGAGGGGCGGGTTGAGCCTAACAACCACCAATCCCAACCAGGTGGGAAGTGATGAGTTTTGAGCCATGGGGTCCTATGAGTGGGGCTTCTCTGGATTCTGGGGAACTGTGGGGCACAGTGACTGACAGTTCCAGCTCTCGTGGCTCATCCACCTAGAGGAGCAAGATAACCAGTAGCTAACTGACAAATCAGGTAGTGTTACGTGAGTGCCACTGGGTGCCCGCATTAGAGCAGTGGTCAGGGAAAGCTTCTTGGAAGATGGGTTGAGATGCCCATGAAAAGACAGAGCGAGGTGTCCAAAAAGGAGGAAAGCCAAGCAGAGAAGATAACCCGTACAGAATCCCTAAAGCAGGACTCAGATTGCATAATCTGAAGAACCCAAGGGAGGCCAGAGAGGGCAGCCAGGGCTGAGCAGGGGGAAGATGGGAGGCAAGGGCCAGGTCACCCCAAGCTCCTTCACCCGGGGGAGGGAATTGAGGTGTGTGCAGATGGTGTATTAAAGCCAGATGTCTGATGTGGTTGCCTTGGGGGAGCGAGGAGACAGAAACGGGGCTCAGTGCAGGTCTGGAGCCCTCAGCACTGACAGGCTGGTCAGAGAGGAGGAGAGCGAGGCAGAGGGCCAGGGAGATGGTATCTGGGAAACCAGTAGGGGAGTGTTTCAAGGAGGAGGGCGTGGTGGCGCTGTGGGAGTGGTGGAGGCAGAGGAGCAGGTGTGGCCCCAAGTCCGGGCAGCACCCAAGTCCTTGCTGGTGCTCCAGGACAGCCCATGAGGTGGATGCAGAGGATAGTGAGTGAGAGAGGGCCGTCATCACTGTCGAGTGGAAGTAAGGATGCAGGGTCAAGGTTCATTTCGAGACAGTTTACTCTCTTTAAACTGTACACAGCATATTAGAAGAAATTAATGAAAATGAAAATGGAAATAAAAGCCATAAAGCCCTTTCCCCCTGCAAGTGAGATGAGGCAAGATTGTCAGGCCAGGAAGCCTGACTAGTGTGTTAGGAAGCCTTCCGCCCCCTGGGGACACACCCATGCCACTAGGCAGTCGACAAGGCCAGCTCGGGTTGGAGAGATGCAGAACTTTCTAGAGTTCTGGACCAATCGCTTGCACTAGGCACTATCCTCATCCACATCAAGGCTTTAGGTCACTCCCCTCTAGGGAAAGAGAGGGAGACACCACAGGGGAGTAGTGACCTTGGCCAAGGTTGCTGTCAGGATGTGGCTCAAGATGAAAGGGGACGTTGAAATGAGAGTTGAATGTGAAATGGGGTGTTCCCCTGCACCCCGGGATTACTCAGCCCCCCTTTTCTTTTTCTCCATTATCACACGCATCAGTGAGGGAGTCCTGCACTTGCTGAGGGGTCCCTGATCCGTCCCTCCTTCACCCCACTCATCACCGTCCCTCACCTGGAGCTGTCAGAGCAGCCGCCTCACTTGTTCCCTGAGTCCCCTTCGTCCCTGCCGTCCTGCTGTCCATGGCCACTTGTCAAAATGCAAGTCTGTTCACATGACTGCTTTGCTGAAAAGACTTTGATGGCTCCCCCGGTTCCCACGGCTTCAGTCTCGATTACTTCACTCCAGGCACATGGAGAGATGCTATTTCCGAAGTTGCAGCCTAGTTAGTTAAGAAAGTTAGTTTCCAAGCTCTGAAAATATTTTGGTTCCTGTCCTTTAAGTTAACAACACTAGGCTGTAATTTAACATTTGACTGCATGAAATAACAACAAACTTAGACATTAGCAGAAAATAGCTGTATTCTAGGTTTCCCTGAAATTTTCCAGATTTTTCTCGATTCTTCTGAATCTCTCTCTTAGCGTTCCCACTTTGCTGGTGCATCTGATCATGGGGTATTTGAGACCTGCCCTCAACATTGATCTGACTCCACTTTTGCTCCGAAGTGTACCTCTGACTGAGAAGTCTGTCCTCTTCACCTGTTACTTAACTCTGTCCTCCCAGGTTCTGCTCACCTGTAACTTCATTCATAAAGCTTCCCTGATTCTGCAAGCAGAATTGGGGCTCAGCCCTCAGTGTGAACCCCTGTGACAGAGCATCCTACTCTGTTCCAGTCAGTTGTCTGTGTGTCTGGATTCCCTGCTCCTCTCCATGTTCTATCCTTAAGTCCTCATGGTGTTAAGTATTAGGTGCCCACTTCATAAAGGAGTAACTGGAGTGCCTATCGCCTTCCTCACTCATGCTCTTATTAAGATCTCATGTGACAAATAAAATAAAAGAAAAGGAAACAGCCCCCCCCACCAAATAAAATAAAATAAGTAATAAAGCATGGACATAACCCTGTGTCCATCAAAAGAGGAATGGACAAACCAAATGTGGTATAGACACATGCAGTGGAATACTGTTCTGCATGAAAAGGACATCATTACCACAAGAATGAGCCTAGAGGACATCATGCTAGGTGAAATAAACCAGCCACAAAAACATAAATACTGGCTGATTCCACTTCTACAAAGTACTTAGAGCACTCAAATTCATTGAAACAGAAAATAGAATGGTGGTTGATGGCAGGGAAGGGGGGGATGGATGGGAAGTTGTTGTGTAATGAATACAGAATTTCACTTTCACAAGAAGAGATGTTCTAAAGCGGGGTAGTGGTGTTGGGCGCCCAGGATCAGGATGTACTTAATGACCACCGAGCTGTGTAAGGATGGTAAATGTGATGTTGTCTCTTACCACAATTAAAAAGGGGAGGACTTATGTGACAACAAAATTAGTTTATAAGGCTTGGAACTATATAACTGAAGGCAATACAGGTTTTTACACTTTACCCTTTGATAATTAGTGTCCACGTTTTATGTTTTCTTCCTTCCTGCCCATGGTAGAGGGAATTGATTATTCCTATGTGAGTAAATCCTTTGGTGGTGACCGGAATCAAGCTCTGGAAGACTGCTCTGCTCAGGCACTATGCTAAGGGGAGGAGAGTCCCCCCTCCGCCAAAAGGCTCAGGAAATCCCTTCCCCTGAGCAGACGCTGGGCTCTGGCCCTGGGGTCTGAAGCCTTCACTCCCTGCTATGCCACTTTCTCCTCTTTTTCTCCTCTTTTTAAAAATATATATTCTTTATTTATATCTTTTACATTATTGTGTATTTCCCATAGCTTACCCACCACCCATTCACCCGTGAACTGTCACCATAGTCCCTTGTGCTCTTTTCTCACCTGTTTTGATCCCTTATCCTCCCCCTCCCTCGAAGAATGTCTCTTATTTATAGTTGCCTGCCATTCGCACCAACATAGATGGAGCTAGAAGGGATCATGCTCAGCAAAATAAGCCAGAAGGAAAAAGAAAAATATTGAATGGTTTCACTTATAGGAGGAATATAGGGGAACCAAATAAGACATTAGAAGGAGAAAATAACTTTCTCTCCTCTTTATTTTTTTTGCTCTCGCTGTTCTCCATGGAGCTTTAGTGGAACTTACTCCATATTATCCCAGGAAGAAAAAATTACAGATGAGTGTGTGATGGTGATGGATGTACAGAAAACAAATAGCTTTTAAGTTCATTATGGAAGCAAAGAGCATTGCACCTAAGGTGTAATCTTTGGCGGTTCAAACAGCAGGATTTGTAGTAAGTAAGTAAGACCAGTTTTCTCCCTCTGCACCTTGTGTCTGCTTTGCTGTCAGGAACTTTTCGCCTTCTGCAGGCTCTCAGCTCTTCCTTCTCCTTCCTTAGGACTGGGAGTTTTCACAAGCTGTGAACTGTGTCGGGAGCTATTTTTTATTCGTTAGCAATCATAGCTTGGCCCTGGTTTTAAGTCTGTGCTGACATGCGCTGTCTTACTCTTAAGATTTTGTGGTTAATTCTCAGGGTAAAGGAGACAGGCTTGTGGTCATTGTATTTTGTACATTGTATGTATTCACATTTTATATAGCCTCTTGTTTCTTAACATTTTTCTTTGTAATTTTATGAGTGAGTAGCATCCAGTTTACTGGGTTTCCTCCTATCTCTAGCCATATAAAAATAAAAGCTACATAAACTTTTTTTTCACTCATTTAATGGTAGATCTTCCAAGAAATAGAAAAATGTCATAGTAAGTAATAATTGTAATAATTGCATTTATGAATCATAGTGATCATGGTATTTTATAGTATATTAGGTAGATAGTAATTACAGCAATAGAATTACCATAGTACATATAGTAATTAATAGCAACTGCAGTACAGCAATTGTAACAGAATCATGTTTCTGCAAAATAAGGTAATTTAATAAAATGTTATTATTTGGCTTTGTAGCCAGACTTCTCTGCTGTTCATCCCACAGTTACTGCTCAGCCTGGGGACCTAATCCACTCAAGGACAGGCCATTGAGAGTGTTTCTGGGAACCTCTAAGCCCCTGAACAATATAGAAGAGGGAAACGAGTCTGGTTCTTTCAGATTCAGCTTTTATTTCACACATTTGCCCCTACCCCAACCCCAAACCACATGCGCCAAAAAGCAATAATATTCTTCATGTTTGGCGCTTAAGCAGTTTTACTCCTTTCTGTTCTCTCCGTGACTATCGGGGCCCACAGGTGCCAGGTGTCGGGCCACATGGCAGAGCAGCACGGGGTCCTATGGGCACCATAGGGTTGGGGGTGGCTGATCTGCAGTGCCTGGCCAGCCACTGTTCCCACAGCTGCATCTGGGGTTTTGTTCTGTGCCGAGTGTGGCCTGTACTGCCAGTGGGTTACAGGGTCCATAGACACTTGAGCTAGAACCTCAGCACAAGTTCAAGCCGAGAAGCTGCTAACCTGGGCCCTGGCAGGCAGCTGTGGGTAGGTTCCAAGGCCTGGATGCTTGGACAGCACAAATAATTATGTCTCTATTTTCATGAAATTCCAGGCTGCAATTTTGCATTTTCTTTCATTTGTTTTCATTTATTTGTGCCAAACATCCCCCTCCAGCTTCCTCCCCTGCCCGGCATGCCCAGATTCATTTTTCTAATTGTCCACAGTTATCTAAAAACGCTGAGTTAGCTTCTGCATCCTTTTGACCCCATCTAGTGCTACCCAGAGATCGAAACTTTCCGTTGCCTAAGAATCACAGGGGAGGGCTTTTCTCCTTCCCTCTTCTCGTAAACAGTTTTCTTGTGGAAAACTTTGAATATGATGCAAAAGTAGAGAAGTTGTATCAGAAAACCAAACTATGCCCTCATCACCGATTTCAACAGTGATCAGTGTTTAGAAAATACTGCTTCTTCTCTCTCTCCTTTTTTACAGAGTAGTTTTTTCACTCAGGAACGTGCAGGTGTACTTCTATTAAAGGTTCCCCCCGCACTGTTGCCCCCATCCCTCCCCTCCCCACCCACCCTCAGAGCCCTCCAGGTGTTTGTTGATGTCTTCTAGTTGCCGGGTGTGTCTCATGTTGCTGAATTATCTGCCCTGTAAACAAGCAGCATTTGTTTTTGTTGTTCTGATGACCTCCGCATGTCTCTCAGGCACCCTCCGCTTTGTTCAGAAGGGCTGCATGGTTTCCTTTCTTGGGTGGTGTCGTGCTCCGTGGCGTGGGCGGACCCCACCTCCTAGGTCTGCTTACCCTGTGTGGACATTCATGCTGCTTCTGGGCCTACCTGTGACCCCAGGAGCCTCCATGGAGGTGGAGGCGGTGCACCTCAACTGCACTGGCAGCTCCTGCCACCTGTGACCACAGTTTCCATCTTATCTCTGGCTCTCGTGTGCATTTCTCTATCTTTGCCCTGAAACGGGGGTGTTACTTAGATCCGCTGCCAGCGCCAGTTATATGCTGGGAGTACAACACCAGTGTCCCTCACCGTCTCTGCTGCAGCAAACTGTGTACCCCACAGTTCTGGGCCTAGTACGGTGGGACTGAACTCTGGTAGGTGGGTCTGTCGGCCTTATGTGGGGTCACTGGTGGCTGCGTCACGTGGCAGTTCCCCTGTGCCCAGCTGTGTGGCTGATGCTCATGGTGGGCTGGACTGGCCAGCCTTCCCCCTCACGGCCCTTCCTTCAGGCAGTGTCCCCAGAGAGAGGAGACTGTGCTGCAAGGCTCCAGAAGCCGAGGCTCCAGAGTCGGGGTCACCCTGTCCACCCTTGGGGGCCAGAGCCAGCCAGAAGCCATTTCAGAATGGGTGAGGCAGGAGACCCAAGGGGCACAGCAGGGAGGTGCAACCCACTGGGAGCTGTTTCCATCATAATCAGCCAGTTTACTGGACCCTGATTTCTAAAATACTGTAATTTAATTTTAACACAGTGTCCTTTGTAACCCCATCCTTTTTGCTGCAAGGGTTGAAAATTTTTTTCTAGCCTCTTAGATTTTGAGACTGGGCCTAAGAATCAAATGAGCATGAGACAGATTAACAGGGAAGAAGCCACACGTTTAGTAGAGCTTCTCACACGTACATGGGAATCATTGGAAGGGAAATGAAAGCCTGGAGAAGCCAGGCCCCAAACTTTCGTCCTTTTACACAGAGAACAGATGGTAGGATGTGACGGGACAGAGGGGCCTGGACTGGAGGGTGGGGCGTCTTTCTGGGGGATGTTAAGCCCTGCTGGAGGGGAGAGGACGGCCGGGTGGAAGAGGCCAGGGCAGAGGCAAGGAGGGACCCTGACCTGAAGGCAGACGAAGGGGCCATCCCAGCTGGTGGAGGAGCAGGAGGGGTGTGACGGGGGCTGGATCTCAGTGACGGGGCGGCGGGGGGAGGGGCAGACGTGTGGCTTCTTAAGAAACCTGAAATCCGTAGCGGGACCCCGAAAGTACGACACGTAGGCATGGTGTGCACACTGATCTGTAATTTTCTTTTATTTTTCATAACAGACTGTGGTCACCTTTCCATTTTAGGGTGTAAAGCTCCTTATCTCTTTTTTTCCTTGTTTTTAATAATTTTATAATGCTCTATTGGATCATTGCTTGATAATTCATGTCATCAGTCCCCCTAGGGCAAACATCTGGACTATTTCCAGGTTTTTGTGTAACTACACATGAATTTATCTTTCTTTTTTATCTACCACCGTAAGAATATACTTAAGACTGACTTTTAGATGTAGAATTGCTACGTCATGTGTATGCACTTTTAAATTGACTGATTTTTTGACTGATTCCATCAAATTGATATTCAAGAAAGGGGGGCACTGATTTTCACTGCAGGAGGTATTTTTGTTCTAATTCTTAATTACCAAGGCTTCATCTATCCTTCTTGGAATCTGGGAAAGCGTGTGACGGTCTGTTCTCTGGTTTCAGAACAATGAGATGGGGGAGCTCCAGAGAATACGGATGAAGGATGAAATCCGAGAGTACAAGTTCCGAGAGGCTCGCCTGCTGCAGGACTACACCGAACTGGAGGAGGAGAACATCACGTTGCAGAAGCTGGTGTCCACGTTAAAGCAGAACCAGGTATGTTCACGCAGAAGGGGAGCGCCGTCCCACTACGAGGCTTCAAGCATCTCTTTCCTTCTCAGAGGGAAACTGAAACTGGCCTTCACCTCCCGACAGAGATCCTGTGCTGAGTTCCCCACCCCTCCCATCTCAGCTAAAATTTAGAAGGCAAACCTGGCCATAGTACCATTTACTGTCAAGCTTTGTGGGATAAGAAGAATTTTAGTTTATGCTTTACCTCTCTGTTAATGTTTCAGAAGTCCAGGGAATGGGAGTCCATTTAACTGGACATCTCATTAGCCTGGGTCTGGGCCCCTAAGCTTGCTTTGTACAAGATTAAGGTCTCCTGTGACTTCTTCCCCCCCTCCCCTTCTCCCTCTTCCTTTCTTTTCTCATTCTTTCCTTCCCTCTTTCTCTCTCTCCCCCTCTTCCTCCTGCCTCTCCCCCTTTTCTTGCTCTCTCCTTCATCTCCTTCCTCCCCTCCTCCCCTAGTAATTGCTTTCAAATCATTCAGGGAGAGGGATTATGACATATAAATCAATATGAACAAAATCATAGCAGAAGAAAATGCCTGATTGATTTTTTTTCAGCTGTAACCTGCCTAAAGAGATTGCATGTGTACATTAAATTTTTGTGTATGTGTGGTGGGCGGGGGTAGATAATAGCTTAATTATTTAATTTTGCTGATTGGGTTGCACTATGGTTTCTTATAGTTATGAGTAATAGCATTCTTGAATCTGCCGTTTTAGAAAAATTTGCTTATGAATACATTCTATCCAGTAGTCAAGCCAAGGTGAGCTCAGTGTTCAAGGTCTTTTCAAGGTGCGTCCTCCCTCATCCACAAGCTGGATGCTGGTGTAGACGCTGTTGCAGCCTCTTGGGCAGTGGACTAGCTCCCCAGGGTGCCTGGATGCAGAGGCCAGCCCGGCTTTCTTCTCCTTCCACTCGCTTCTCCAGTTCAGGCTGTACCCGGAACCATCATCCCCTTTGACAGACATGAGGGTTCAATGAGGGAAGACAGCCCAGCTACTGACAAATCACTATTAGATTTCCAACCACTGCCCCTTCCTGCGGTCCCAGACCATGGAAGAAAGGCTGCCGCTGCCCGCGCCTCTCCACTGCCGCCTCCTGAGCTGGCTCCATACCTGCCAGGCATCCAGGTCTACAGGTGCCAGGTTGCTGGGCCCACGCTGCAGAAAATTAGAGAAGAGTTTCTTAGATATGTGCTGTGAAACTTGCTAAGATGAGTGTCTGACTGCTGATAGAGAATGTGGCAGCTCGAAGCAACCGAGCTGGAGCACAGATACGCAGCGGCCCTCCTCCCAAAGCTGACCCTGGCCCCCACCGCTCGCATGGCAGCCTCACTCTCCTGGAGGTCGGCCAAAGCTGGTGCTGGGGTCCCCAGAGCCACCTGGGGCCCTGGGGGGCAATCATGGACCAGACACAGCTTCTGGGGGGCTGTGTTCTTGAGCTTCACCATGCTTGCTCCTCTCACTGAAACTAAGGAATCACGCGCTCAAGTAGAAGCTTGAAAAAAACCCAAGAGGACATATGTATACAGCTCTTTAACTTCCTTTCTAGGTAACTTTCCCAGTCAACTGTCTGACTATTAATTTGAGACCATCTTCTAGGAAGGCCGGTCTGCCTGTGCCCTTGCACCTGGACACCCTGTGGCCCAGCCAAGGACACCCTGGCTTTGCCTTGCCCTGCTATTGGCCTTCATGGATGGGACTTAGCAGCTATCCGAAGTTCTTTTAGTTAAAGAAGTGAAGGCTAATACTTCAAGTACAAATGCCTGGGGTTGGTTGGAAGCGGTGACAGGGCTGGCTTGAAGTCCCCAGATGGGCTGAAAATGGCTTTGTCCTGCACTCCACTTGGCCCCCACTCCTCAGCTGGGTTGGTGCTCAATAAACAGCCCTGCAGAACTCTCAGTTGAGAATTAGGGGAGTCTTTCTTAGTTTCCACTTTTCTCTTCACCACTTATTATTTTCTATTGTGGTATAAATAACACTTCTTACTCCCTATATAGTTTCTACATGTTGTTTCTTTTGTAAGGCACAAAATAGGGCTTGGCCCATAGAAGGCATTAAATAAATACTTGGCAGAATGGATAAAGGCTTTCTTTTTTTCCCTTTCCTTACAGTCACACTTTCACTTAGTGAGGAGACAAATCTGAGACTATTGCAATTAATCCTCCCTGGTTTTTGTTTTTTGCTTAGAAGAACTGGGGTTCAGGCCAGAGGTGCAGGGGTTGGAGGCAAGGGGGTTTGGGGGGGTGATGGGAGAATTCACCAGAGACAGAGTGGGGAGCAGGACAGACTGAAATCTACTGCTGAGGGGAGCAGTGGGTGAGACAGGAGAGGTCTGCTGTGCCATGTGGGTCAGCTCTCTGGCCGGGGATCGAACTCAGGCCGTGGTGGTGATAGCTTGATAGCGCTGAGACTCAAAACTCTAGGCCACCAGGGAAGCCCCCAATGCGCTAATTTTTTTAAATGACTGAGTCCACTGGGGCGTCCCGTGGCAGTTTTCTAAATCCCACGTTTTAGTTTTTCGCGTCTTCTCTTTCTTGTCTGATACAGGTGGAATACGAAGGCCTGAAGCACGAGATCAAGCGCTTCGAGGAGGAGACTGCGCTGCTCAACAGCCAGCTGGAAGACGCGCTGCGGCTGAAGGAGATCGCAGAGCACCAGCTGGAGGAGGCCCTGGAGACGCTGAAGAACGAGCGGGAGCAGAAGAACAGCCTGCGCAAGGAGCTCTCGCAGTACATCACGCTGAGCGACAACCACCTCGGCCTCTCAGTGGAGGGGCTCAAGTTCCCGGAGGACGGCGCCGAGCCCAACAACGACGATAAGATGAACGGGCACCTGCATGGGCCCCTGGTGAAGCTGGGCGGGGACTTCCGTGCGCCCCCGCTGAGGCGGGGCGAGGCGCTGCACCCCGCCTCCGACCTGTTCAGTGAGCTGAACATCTCCGAAATTCAGAAGCTGAAGCAGCAGCTCATGCAGGTAAGGGCGCCGGCGCTGCGAGGGTGGGATTTTTTTACCCTGGCATTTCGGTTCCAGCTTGTCGTGTGTCTTCCGCGAACCACTTGGAAAGGGCATTGTTTCAGAAGGACCCCACCGAAGAGAGCTGGAAGAGCCGTCCCCAAGAAGGGTTGGAGAAAGCAGCCTCCTGAGGCTCTGGGACTCCCACACAGTCGCCAGGTGTGACCCACGCTGGAGGCATCTCTCACCAAAGAACTCACATTTTTTCTGTGCAAAGTAACAGAAAATGAACTTTTCCATCACAGGCAGCTTCCAGAATGTTGATTACCTTTCACAGCAGTACTTTAACTCTTCAGAGGTCTGAAAGTCTTTCTATATACAAAGTAGCCAGGACACCCTATAATTAAAAACACACCGCAGGTGTGAGCCTGAAACCAGGGCTTCCTGCTTATCCTGGTTGCTAAAGGCACCTGAAGAAGAGGCACCTCGGGCCCCTAACCCCCAGGGCTCCCCAGTGTGACATGTTGGCCTCTACAGGGATCAGCTCATTCAGAAGGGGCTGCTCAGCTGGGGGGGGGGGCAGGGTGCAAATGGACAGGTTCTTGGGGGCCATGCAGATGGTGCTGGTGGCCAGGTTCTCAGCTGGAAGAGCCTGGTGTTTGTAGCTGGTGCTTGCTCTCCCAGCGCCACGCTCCTTGGCCTTTCCGAGGACTCTGCTTAGCTGGTGTTAACATTTTAACAATTATTGTTGGAGGATTAGCTCTAGGTCAGCATCTCAGAAGGCAAATGGGGTCACTGGTGGGAATACAGGAAGGTCAGGGTGAAGCCTTAGGGTGAGAAGGTCAGAAAGGGGATGTCATTCAGCCAAGTGTTAGGGCGAAAAGAGCCCTGCTCTGCCAGCAGGACAGTTGTTGCCTCCTCCTCTTCCGTTGGGTCTTACTGTGGTTGATGTCGGGGCCGGGGCCAGGCCACAGGTAACAGAGTTTGCTCCAGGTTCCACTGTGGGAAGCAGGCTGAGCTCAGGAAGGGCTGGGTGGCCAGTTCTAAGTTTGTCTTCAGCAAAGTAACTGTCTTCTGACAATCTGTGTTTTCAAAAAACTTACCAACCTTTTCTCAGAACATTTCTCATTCAAACAGTAGATTACAGCAATATGTTTCTGCTTAATGTATTCTCAGTTTTTCCTTAGCTGGGTCTCCCTTTGGCTTTAATTTATATAAGTAAACACATTGTAAAAACCTCACAGGACACATCCTAGAAATGACTGCAGTTGGCTTTGATTAGGTGAGGCTTGAAAAAGCAGAAAAATGTAGGCTTCTGAGAAATGTAAGTACTTGCCAAAGAAGAAGACAGTCTTTGTGAAGCCTGTGTCAGTGTAACTACTTGGGTTGTCGGCTGCCAAGGAGAAAACCGTTTTTCCATTTTAAGTGGAACAAACCAGGAACTAGCCAATCTTGTTTTAATTAATTTCACCTCATGGATATGCTGTGAGTGTTAATCAGAGATAACACCTTCTTTAAGCAACAGGTGTAACCTAGTTGTGCCTCGGGTTTCCCTACCTGTATAGTGTGTGGGGGGTGATAAGTATATCTACAGTTGTTATAAGTGCCAAGCAATTAAGCAGATATATATAGCCTCGAACTATTACAGGATATTTAACAAGTTGGCAGCTTTTAAAAGTTACAGGGAAGCTAAATTTCCCTTTAACAGTAAATCAAGCACACCATGAATCTTTATTCCTTCCTCATCTGTAGGGACAGAAAATAGAACTAATGTTTCATATTTGTAATTCTTAATGTTTCCATTTTATTTTTTATTTTTATTTTATTTTATTTTATTTTTTTTGCACAGAACTGGGGTTTAGGCCAGAGGTGTGGGGAATGAGAGGATTTCCCAGAGACAGAGTGGGGAGCAGTACAGAGAGATTGAAATCCACTGCTGAGGGGAGCAGCGGGCGAGACAGGAGGGGTCTGCTGCACCCTATGTGGTTCGGGTCCCTGGCCAGGGATTGAACGAATTCAGGCCTTATCAGTGACAGTGCTGAGATGTAACCCCTAGGCCACCAGGGAGGCCCTATGTTTCTATTTCATAGAAAAAGTCATGCTTTTTTATATTACATGTGAAATTTTATATCCAGTGTGACATTAAAAAAGAAGTTTCCTGCTGACCAGGGTGATTCTCTGTGACATGGAGTCAGACAGAGGCCATTTATCAGGGGTAGAAATTTCAGCCTGGCCAGAGAGGCTCCTTTAAACGCATGAAGTAATTCAGTTAGTTTTCCCAGACAGGATCTACTCATTTTCATGCTAAGGAAACTAATTAGGTAACTTGGCTGTTACTGGGAAACGTAATTATAATCTATTAAAAATAACTGAGTCTTGAGGGCACCAAAAAGTCAAAATAATTTACCCAAGAATATCCTGAAATTTTCTCTTCATGAACAAAGAACGGCGCTTTTTCTGCTCTATATCAGTAGACATAAAAGAGTATATTCACAGTGAAGGAAAGAGTTTATGTAGTTTTTTTTTTAGAAGAGTTTATGGAGCTGTAACTCATATGCCATACAGCCCACCCATTTAAAGAGAGTAATTTGTGGCTTTAATGTATTTACAGATGTGTGCAAATATCAACACTGTCCATTTCAGAACATCTTCACCGCCACCCCCCAAAAAAAAAACCAAGCCCCACACCCATTAATATTCACTCCCCAAGTTCACTGACCCCAGGCAACTGATAATCTTTCTGTCTCCATAAATTTGCCTGTTCTGGATCTCTCATATCCCTGGAGTCATGTGATGTGCAGCCTTTGTCTGGCTTCTTTCAATTAGCGTACTATTTCAGGCTCATCCCTGATGAGCACATAAGACTTAATTCCTTTTCACAACTATCTAATATTCCATTGCATGGGCATGCCACATTTTGTTTATTCATTCATCAGTTGATGGACATTTGGGTCCCTCCCCCTTTTTGGCTAATTCGATGAATTCTGCCATGAAAATTCACATGCGTTTACTTGTGAGCACTTGTCCTTTAATTTTCTTGGGTCTGTACCTCAGAGTGGAGTTGCTGGGTCATATGGAAACTATCTTCCCCTTCTGAGGAACTGACAGGCTGTTTTCCACAGCAGCCACACCATTTCACATTTTCCCAGCTGTGTAAAGAATTCTGATTTTTCCCTATCCCCACCAACACTCTGGTCATAGCCTAGTTGCCTGGCTGGGCCATCCAGTGCAGCTTTGAACAACAGCGGCAGGAGCAGTCGCCCTAGTCTTGCCCCTGGTCTTAGGAGGAAGCCATTCTGCCTTTCCCCAGGAAGCCATTAATTATGGATGTTTCATATATGGGCTACATTCGGTTCAGAAAGTTTCTTCTCTTTTTAGATTGTTGACTACTTTCTTCATAAAGGGATATTGGATTTTGCCAGATGGTTTTTCTGCATCTATTGGGGTGATCACATGGTTTTTGTCCTGTGGTCTATTAATACGATATATCACATTGCTTGGGTTTGGGATCTTAAAGCAACTCGTATGCTGGGATAAATTCCACTTGGCCATGCTATCTAATCTTTTCTTACTGTACTGAATTCAGTTTGCTAGTATTTTATGGAGAATTGTGTCTGTATTAGTAAGAGATATTCAATATTTGCAGTTTTTGTGTCTTGTGCTATCTTTGGTTCTGGTATCAGAGGAAAACTGGCCTCATAGACTGAGTCGGAAAGTGTCCTTCCCCTTCTAGTGTTTGTGTAGCTGACTGGCTGTTTGCATTTGTGTGTATGTGTGTGTCTGTCTGTAGAGAGAGACAGGGTTGGGGGGAGAGGAAGAGAGATTAGGGAATTTTTTTAAACCATTTTTCAAAATACGCTCCCTTCTCTTCCAAGTATTGGACTTCTTCTTTGGTGTCTTTCTTCACTCTCTTGCTCTTCCTCCATAGTTCTCTTTGGTCAAGGTGCAGATACGCACTCCCAGAGCTGCTTCAGTCCAGGTGGTGAAGAATAATGATTCTCGATTCTGCTTGTTGACCAGTAGCCCCAAGGACCACCCCAGTCACTCAAGTGTCAAGTTGAAGACCAGAACTGACTTTGTGGAGATGAGTGTCTTCTCAACCAGCTTTGGTTTCTTTCTCTGTAGAAATCCTAATATGAATGTACAAATTCTTATAATCTTGTTTTGTTTCTTCACAAAAGAATCCATCCTCAATACATGTAAGTGTGTTTATTGGAAAAGTAAACATACGGTGAAAAAGAAACAAATTCCTATGGGACATAACAGCCACAATAATCAGACAGACTGCATGCTGTGCTGGACTAATAAGTAAGCTGCTTTCACATTGTACAAATGTGAAAGTATTCTGGTCAAACCAGCCCTCTCATGAAAAATAAAATCCTCATTCTGGATAAAAGATGAAGATTGTAGGAAGAGAAGTAAGGCAACTATTCTTAGTCACTGCTGAAGATAATAATTAACTCAGCAATTCTCTCTTGGATAAATTCTTTACAAATGGAGATTAAAATAGTCACCTTAAGATGTATAGTAATTTTCATCTTTGAAGTGCTTTGTATTTAACTCAAAGCACAATGTATCTTAAATAGTGTAACCACAAATGCAGCTTAAGGTATACTAAGCCTCAATAGCTGAGTGAAAATATAATACCACAGTTTTACAAAAGTATGCATGATTACAAGGACACTGTTCTGTTTGATACCTTCTGGGGGCGCTATCATGAAGAGCCCAATGAACTTGTCTCGTTAGGCCTGGCAGATGGTTATGTTAAATCTCAACTGGCTGAGTGCAGGTTGGAAACTCACTCATCCTAACAGTCTTGCCTCTAAGATGGGCTTGAGACACATTCAGTACATTTTGTTTTGATCCAATTTTTACTTTATCCAAAGACTTTCCTATGACAGGACTTTTTGGAGACAGGACTTTTTTGAAACAGCACTATCTGTTATAATCATGGATACCAATCAAATGATGTTCAGACTGATAGCGGGCAAATGGACCTTCAAAGTTTGACCAAAGGCAGTGCCCAGATTGCTTACTGGTTACTATCTTGGTTCTGCACCCACATGCACAATTGCAAGACTACTCAGACTAAGGGAACAATAACAATGGGATTTATTTAACAAACAGGGAAAAACAAAGAATTACTGAAGTCAACATATTTCTTTTACCTTACTTAAAGCAGTGTCCAGTCTTTTTAAGTCCCAGAAAAGTAACAAAGGTGGCGTCTTCCCACCACTGCTGATGTGCAGCTCCTCTTCCAAACAATAGGCCTCGTTTCTAAAATGGCATCTTCCTTCTTCTGTAGATGCACAACAGCCAGAGTGTAGGCCAGGTTCCAACTCACGAGGACAACACAGAACACAACTGGACATGCATGCTCCTGAAACTGCCATGATGCCCCAGCACAGCACCAGGCCAACAACACTGTAAACAGCAACTACAGCAGCCAGACAGACCAAGAGACTGTACTCACTCATTTTAGGAATGCACCCACTTCTGGCCTCTACCTTTTTCCTTCAGCTGCAGTAAAAACAAAACTGGGAGCGGTTTCCATCACTCGGCTACTTGCAAAGCCTTCAAAGTCGCTGGCCCCAAAGTTACTAAAGATTCCAAAAACGCTCAGTCTATATCCCGGCGGCTCAAAACTTCTGGCGTCTGATTTCCAAACTCTCAATCTTGGCAGCTACATTTTCTGCCACTTCTTTTCCTACATCATGGCCGTTGCTTCCTCTATTCCTTCAGCATGGAAACTGCCTCTTCCATTCCTACATCAAGGTGACTGAATCTCCTTCTCCTTCAGTCCCTTTTATTTCTTATCAGAAACTCCACCCCAAACTGTAAACTTAGCTTTTTTCCCTGGGGCTATTCATTCTCATCAGCAAACCCCTCCAGGGGGCACCACGTTTACTGGACTTTGGACTCAGCCTGGTTACAAGACCATTCAGAGCAAATTCACTTAATTTTTAAGAGGAAATAAAAAAAAAATCCAAACTCCTGAAATAATCCATTTTCATTAAGACTGTGTAACACATGAGAGTGTACACAAGAGTCTGCATCTCCTTTACCACAAGCTCAGATGACTTGGCTTTTCATTGAATGCCATATTACATAATTACCTGCGTTTTTCACTTAAAATGCTCTCCCACTATTCCGGATGAGTCCATTTACCTCCACCTATGGAGATACGCTCTGTTCTACCGAATGAAACACAGCTAAGAGCATTTGTATTAGAATATCTCCTGATTCTGCCATGAAAGAGTTGCTTGTATACAGATACAAATTTGTACAAAGAGATGTACTTGCCGTGTAGAAGTATTTGGGTCATGGACCTGGACCACAGCTAAGCAGACTTTAACAACAGCTAATACTGTGCTACTTTGAGCATGGACACCACTGTTTCCCTTAATCACCATCTGGTGAGCAGGCATCATTCTACTCTTTTATTGAATATTATGCCTTGCCCAGCACCACAGAGCCAAGTACTCATGGGTGCCAAGATTTGGTGCTGCAGCCTACTTGTATGTTCCTACCTACAGGATTGGAACATTTGGTCTCTGCAGCCATATAAGTAAATTGTGATGTGTGTGCTTGTCTTAGAGATGGGCAAGCACAGTCATAAAATTAAGGCTAGAACATAAAGGTCTCTAAATAAGTTAAAATAATAAAAGTATACTTGAAGGCCTAGTATACATGATTGTATTATGCAGAGAACCCTTTGGTTTGCCTGGTCGTGTAGGACCAGAAAAAGGACTGTGTGAGCTGGAACTATGCAAAATAAGCTTAACAATTAATGGAGAAAATTACAATTGCTCTGTGATCTTTCAACTTTTTAAAAAAGATTTATTTATTTATGCATACAAACTGGGGTATAGGCCAGAGGTGTGGGGCGGCGAGAGGGTTCACCAGAGACGGAATGGGGAGCAGAACAGGCAGATAGACGGAAATACACTGCCGAGGGGAGAGGCCAGTGAGACAGGAGAGGTCTGCCCTGCCATGTGGGAATCTCCCCGGCCCGGCATCGGACTCACGTCGCCACTGCCGACAGCTCCACAGTGCAGTGCCCAGCCACTGTGCCACCAGGGAGGCCGTAGATCTTTCAATTTTTTTTGCAAGAACACTAAAAGTCCTCTTCCTGTTATAAAAATATAGAAAAAGGGAAAAACAGCAATGCCACTGTACTTATTGTGCTGCAATCTAGAAATTAGGAACATAGTTAAAGTTTTACGTCTCTGTAAAAGATTGTCAAGAATAGTTTGATCCTGCAACTTCTCATTTTGTAACTTGTGATATAATGTGTGATTCATGAAATTCTGGATGTTTGAATCTGTCCCTTTCCTTAGGTATAAAGACAATCACCATCAATTGTTGTCTTTAAAGCAGGTCTAATGATGGTTTATTAAAAAAAAGAAGAAAAAGACACACCTGCAGAGTGACATGAACAGCCTGCTACCTCATCTGTAGTGCTTTAAACAATGTTCTTTTTTTTCAACATTTGCATTACATACATGTAAAAGCTCATGACTTATTTTGGTGATTACCCATATGGAGGAGGGGAAAATGATTCCTTAAATTCTTTTTTTTTTTTTTTAAAGATTTATTTTTTTATTTATACATACAAGCTGGGGTACAGGTGAGAGGCGTGGGGCGGCAAGATGGTTCACCAGAGACGGAGTGGGTAGCAGAAAAGGCAGATCAGAAATACACTGCTGAGGGGAGCAGCGGGCGAGGCAGGAGAGGTCTGCTGCGCCATGTGGGATTCTCCCCGGCCGGGCGTCGAACTCGCGTCGCCGCTGCCGACAGCTCCACAGCGCAGCGCTTAACCGCTGCGCCACCGGGGAGGCCCGATTCCTTAAATTCTTGATTACAGTTTCTTATATACCTGTGTTAATGTCAAGTACTTTCATGAGAGACATGAGTATTTTTCAGTACACCATAATACTTATCGCCTATATTATATAACAAAACTGTCATGTTAGGCAAACGTATTGCTGATATTTAAAATTCCTTTTGGTCTCAAGGAATTGAAATGATTTGTAAATTGTACTCTTATCTCTAAAACTCTGTATGCTCTGACTGTTGTATATACTATTTTTAAGGGGATGGTTAAGGTTCTCAGCACTATTTATCAGTTAAAGACTTAGGTTTTAAACTTGACTTCAAGTTGAACTTTTCTGAGAAGGGAAGGATGATTTGTAGGTAACTTGTAACAGTCACTTAACCATGTGAACAAAGGCACAGAGCTGCCTTATTGGCTCTTGAAATAAAGACAATGCTAAGTAGGATTCTTATATTGAAGTCAAGATAAGCTTGTTTTATACAAGGTGTTAAAAGATAAAAATAAGCTTGAGTGTCTTCCTTGTTAATATCTTAAGAGACCAACAAGAAAATACCAACTATCAGAAACCGACCTTTCTGCCAGTAAAGTTGCGTGATAAATATATCACTACAAAATTTATCTTAGGCTTTTCATGCCAAAATATTTTCTTATAAAATCTTCCTTCTGAGGAGTCACTAATAGGCAGCTTATACTTTTGAGCTCCAAGTTAAAGCAAGACTGTTTTCTACTGAATTTTTCAGTAATGGCAAGCCTTTTCTTTTATGTGAAATAAATTTATTGTGAATTGATTTTTAAAAAGTAAGGTTGTTTGAATAACATTCAAGTTTCATGAGCCCATGTGTATAATGCATGAGAATCTGGACGGGTAAATATGCATAGCTTAATTCTCTGAGAATGTTGTACTTTTAGATCGATTGACTTACTGGAACTGCTCAAGTAAGAAAACACACTCCAATTCAATTTAAAATAACGGGGACACTGGCTCTGCTGCCACTTCTTTAAATGTATATGTTCCCGACTGAATGGGTTGAGCGCAATAGTCCTTTGCCTTGGAGTCATTCAGAGATTTCTTTTGCTTTTGCAGGTAGAGCGGGAAAAGGCAATTCTCCTGGCCAATCTCCAGGAGTCACAGACGCAGCTGGAGCACACCAAGGGGGCACTGACGGAGCAGCATGAGCGGGTACACCTGCTCACAGAGCACGTCAACGCCATGAGGAGCTTGCAGAGCAGCAGGGAGCTCAAGGCAGAGCTGGATGGGGAGAAGGGCCGGGACTCCGGGGAGGAGGCCCATGACTACGAGGTGGACATCAACGGCTTAGAGATTCTGGAGTGCAAATACCGGGTGGCGGTGACAGAGGTGATTGACTTGAAAGCTGAGATTAAGGCCTTAAAGGAGAAATACAATAAGTCAGTAGAAAACTACACAGAAGAGAAGACCAAGTATGAGAGTAAGATCCAGATGTATGATGAGCAAGTGACAAGCCTGGAGAAGACCACCAAGGAGAGTGGTGAGAAGATGGCCCACATGGAGAAGGAGTTGCAAAAAATGACCAGCATTGCCAACGAAAATCACAATACACTCAACACCGCCCAGGATGAGTTGGTGACGTTCAGTGAGGAGCTTGCTCAGCTTTATCACCATGTGTGTCTGTGTAACAACGAAACTCCCAACAGGGTTATGTTGGACTACTACAGGCAGAGCAGAGTCACCCGTAGCGGCAGCCTGAAAGGGCCTGATGACCCAAGGGGACTGTTGTCTCCACGGTTAGCCAGGCGGGGTGTGTCATCCCCCGTAGAAACAAGGACCTCATCCGAACCTGTGTCAAAAGAAAACACAGAGGCCAGCAAAGAGCCAAGTCCAACCAAGACCCCCACTATCTCTCCTGTTATTACTGCCCCACCGTCATCTCCAGTATTGGACACGAGTGACATCCGCAAAGAGCCAATGAATATCTACAACCTCAATGCCATAATTCGGGACCAAATCAAGCATCTGCAGAAAGCCGTGGACCGATCCTTGCAACTGTCTCGTCAAAGGGCAGCAGCACGGGAACTGGCCCCCATGATTGACAAGGACAAGGAAGCCTTAATGGAGGAGATCCTCAAGCTCAAATCTCTGCTGAGCACCAAACGGGAGCAGATAGCCACACTGAGGGCAGTCTTGAAAGCCAATAAACAGGTGATCTCATTCCCCTGGCAGCCCCTGCTAGCCAGCACTTCCTGAACTAGTTTATTTTTTGATGCTTGGAGGATGACAGTTCAGACTCCCGGTCAGTGGAGGAATAGACCATGCCCGAGTGCCAGATGAGAATGGAGTCATTTTGTATTTAAGTGAATGGATGATGTGGGAGAATAGCTATGCCCCACTCGGTGGAGGCAAAGGTGAGGAAATTAGAGCAGAAATGAAGGAGGAGATCTGTGCATGTGCAAACAATGCGGTTTGGGGGGACTTTGCTGGAGCCAATAGTCGTTGCATGTGGAAAGAAGAGATGGAGGGATGGAAATAGGCAGGCGTGATAGCTAAACCCAGGGAGATGCTGCAGGGAAGACACCCTGGCAGGCAGAGAGAACCATCTAGAAAAAGATAGGAGAGAGAGAGATGGACGGAAAGGGAGAGATACACTAGCTCTGCCAGTGAAATTTAGGTCGTTTTGGGATGTTAGTTCACCTGAGTCAATGCTTAGGTAGCAAAGATGCTTCCCTGACCACACAACTTGTCTTTCTGGAGTAATTCAGGACACCAGGACCTGACTGCATTGATCTGCTCCTAGATCTTCTTGATCCTGATTTTATTTTCCACCCTTGAGCTTTACTTGGGTGGGAGTGCTCTGAAAGAGAGGCAGGGAAATATTTTAACCTCTGTTAAAGTTTTCTTCTCTGTTGAGTTTTTCTGGAAAGTGAACCTTGAAAGATGCATATGAGAAAGGAGCTGAATAAGGGCTGTTGATACAGAGAAGCAGCCTGTACCTCCCTGGGAATGCCAGTGTGGGATCTCAAGTGTGGGTTCCCATTCAGAGTTCTTTCTCCTTTCCTCCTTTTCTGGGGAAAACCCCCCATAACAAAGTCATTTACTGTGTTGTTTTCTAGTGTCTTTATCTTCAGCTTCCATAAATCCACTGATAGATTGGGGTGTCGGAAAAGTCATGATGCATTTTCCCATGTTTTCTATGTAACAACCCAATAATTTGGAGAAACAGAGACAGTAATAATATTTGTGCTATAAACATGTTTGATAGAAACCTAAGGGTAAAATGGGACCTTATTTTGTGCCATTCACCTCAGGAAAATCGAAAAGACTAGGGTGAATGAAAAATTTAATAGAGATCTGACTCTAATTTGAAGTTAGAGCTAATTATCACTCAATTATCATAAACTGACAATCTGAAGATCCCAGGCTTTAATGTGTCCGTAAATAATCCCTAGCACAGCCGATGAGGCGTACATGGCCTTGCTCAAGGACACCACGTCCAGGGCCGTCTAGATCAAGACATCCAAGTCAGTCCTCGGGCTTCTTCCCAAAGGCCAACCGTTGACAGGCTGGATTCCTGGAGTGCTGAAGGTGTTAAGACACACGGTTGAGAAGTAGGTGTAGATTCGCACCAGCCAAAAGAGGTAACAAGTGACTGGTCTCCGGCGGGGAGTTCTGTTTGCTCTGACTTTCACATGACAGATGAATCAGCCCTTGAAAGTGGTGAAAATAATGTCAGAGAAATTCAGGCTCGAGCAGAGCCCTAGCCGGATTGCTTTATTGTCTCAGTGGGTTGTGGTGCCGTTTGTTTTATATTCTAGTCACAGTTCTGATGGCTCGGCGAAGCATTGCTTTTGTTTGACATTTCTGTAGCACTGCATTCATTTTGCATCTTAACGACCATAGGCCTCGAAACTTGCTTATGTGCCATAAATAGCTTCAAGTATGTACTGATGTTTAAAGATGGTAATTATTAAGGCTAAGGTGAAAATTCTGTGGCATAGAGGAAAGGGGAAGCCTTTCTTTTAAAAAATAGACATTCTGCATTCTCCATGCATCTTTTAATATAATCTAGGATTTGTTTTTGTAGGCATGGTGTCTCCTGATGAAGTAAGCAAGTGTTTATGAACTATCATCTGTGTACTAAGACACACTAGATGCTGAAGATTCATAAGAGAGTAATACCTGTCCCCTGCCTTCTAGAAGAGGGCTCACAGGCCAGGGGGAGAGTCAGAATGGAAGCAGGTGACCCCAGTTTATGTTACACATGCTATCATCAAGCTTGGGAACACTGGAGGCAGGCAAATGGTTAATGTTTCCTGGAAACATTAGAAGATGCTACACAGAAGCAATTATATACCTTTATGCCTTAAAGGGTAAAGGGTTGTTTTCCAGAAGAGGAGGACATCCTTCCAGCCTATAAGAGTGGTGGGTAGCAGGGCACAGAGGGGGCTGATACATTCCAGGGATAGCTGTGAAGGTCTCTTACCACTAGGATATTTGTATTTGGAAAGTCACCTTTGGGGTGGTTTGGAGGATGTGGGATGGCAGAGGCCTGAAGACCTGCCAGCTCATAGATGCTTAGAGTGACTGACTTCTGAAAAAGCGGTGTGCAGTCTGTGGACAAACAAATCTGCTAACAAAGCTGCACCCTTGGGGGGCACTTCTCATGCATAATCAGTGACCTTGTGCTTCTATTCAGGTCTTCTGCCAACCCTCCCACTCCCCTCAGACAACTGAGCATGCGTCTCTGTGTAACAAACATGTCACATCACATGTTCACGTGTCACATCACATATTCACTACTGGAACTAAACTGTCTCTTCTAAACAAATGTGTGTAAACTTTTAACAAACAACTGCAATCCCTTCTCCCCCTCCCCAGGTCACTTCCTGCATTCTGGATAATTTTCTGAATCTCTCATTTTCCTGAAGACCCCACTGAGTCACAGCACCGCACACTCTTCAAAATATCTCATAGGGTGGCTTTTCATTTTAGCCTGGATTTGAATTCATTCAGAACTAGGACTTTGGGATCAAGACAGTAAATAATGTCCCCAGCCCCTCTCCCCGCCCAACCCCACCCCCACCCTTGTCCTGATGGAAAGCAGATGTGGTCTTTCTAGACGCTGGTACTTGGCATGAGAAAGTTGAAGCTGTCCTCTTCCGGCACAGAGAGAAATGTCAAAAAGCAGGGGCACCTTCCTGAGAAACCCCACTAGTAATGGATCATATTTCTCATCCGTAATGGATTGTTCCGTTAGTGTCACTCATGCACTCTGAAAAGTGCAGTTGACAGTTTGCAAAAATGCTGTTTCCATTTGATATCATTTCCATTTGGCCTCCAGGTACATTCCAGGAGCTGTGGTCCTAGCAGGCAGCCCCTCAGCAAGCAGCCCTTTCCCCTCAACCATCAACCTCATGCCTTCATGAAGCCTTTTTTTTTTTTTGCTCCCTACTGTGTGTACTGTGTATCCTACTATATGTGTCAGACTAGTTCTCAATTTGAAACATCATTCATTCCAAGAAGTTTAGATGTGAACATTCCAAAATCACAGAAATACTTTAATTCATTTCATAGGTTGTCATCTCTGCTTTCTTAGATGGTGAGGAACTAAATTTCACTATAATTTATTGTTTTGAGGAAGCATATACAATGACCCAGGCAGAGACTGGCTCTTTGTTCACTGGCCCTTAGACATACTGGTCTAGGGTCTGTTACCAGAGCAGTGGCCTGTGACTCTGTTTTGTTCACTGTAGGCCACCAGAGCACAGGGCATACAAGAGTATTTGAGCTTTATCATATATCAGTGGAAATATTACAGGGCACCACCGTGAGCTTTAAAGGGACTTATAAGACTCAACTGCAGACACGCACAATAAAATTAATAAAAGGTTTATTTACAAAAAGGGAAGGGAAAAAGAAAAAGAATAAATTGGTGAATGCATCCTACCAGTTCCAATGAGCTGGAATCTCAATGGTGCACTCCAAAACCCAGCGAACAACCCAGCCCCCCCCCCCAGCCTCAGGGAGAGGGGCACCCCAGAACCCCCAAACCTGCCCGTTCTAAATAGGTTCTGCCATCCGCCGCATCAAAACAAAACATATAAAACCTTTAGTGAAAAGAAACTTTAATATAATTAGTGTATAATACAGAAAAGACAAAGAATATAGTTTCTAAACCAAGCACCCAAAGTTACCCATCACCTCATGGGCAAAGGTCCACCCAAATGTGATTGGCCCAAAGCAAGGCCCGAAAGCCTGCCATGAGTCTGAAACACCTTTCAGCAGGGACCCATAGAAAAGCGTCAGAAACAGCCAGACAATTCTGGGAGGAAAAGAACAAAATCAAACTCCAGGTCAACGTTGCCATTGTCACCTCCCCACGGGTCTCTCACCCACATCTGTTTCAATCAGTTCAGGCCAGTGCAGCTTCTTTACATGTCTCTCTGCTCCTTGTTCCTCTTGTGGCTCTCCATCCTGCTTCCTTCCTTCTTCCTTTTTTTTTTCCTTCCAGCTTCTTATCTCCCCTGCTCAGCTCCACCCTCCCTTGGGTGGGGCAGGGAACCTGGAACACTCCCCTTTCCTGAGCACCACCCTCTTACAAGCCCACATGTCGGGTTATATACCCAAGCATGGCTGCTCAGCTCCACCCTCAGTTCCCAGGATCCTCCCTTCAGTGATGACGGCCTCTTGGGATTGTGGTCCTTGGATCTCTGGTCTGATGTGGGGGTGGGGTCTGTAAAAACCTGTCCGTGCGTTTTGTCCAGGCCGTCCTATCTCCCCCAACAGAAACAGCCTCTTCACTCACTTCTCCTTGCTGACATTCTCCTTGGATCAGGTTCCCTCTTGGCTTCCTTCCTGTCTGAAAATCCCACTCACCGCCCTGCATTAAATATTCACTGACCTGCCCTTGATATCGTTTTTTTGGAGTCAGTGGGTTTGAGAGCGGGGTCCTTGAGTTCACTCTGGGAAAGGTTTCACCAGCGCTCCCATCGGCAGCACGTGACGAGTTTCTCCACGAGACAGACTTAGTTATACTTAAAGAATAGGTTTATTAAGAAAAGGGGCAGGGAAGTAAAGGGTACTTGCAAGACACAAGCGGGCAGAAGGAGCTGCCCCTCTGAGGGGGCAGGTTTGCTAAGAGAGAGGCCTGCATGGTGCAGATCACGGGTAGGCAGGCTGCTGCCCTGCAGGGGGACAGAGCTGGTAAAGGAAAGCACCTGCATAGGCACAGGTGGGCCTGCGTTCTTGCGAATGATGGAGGAGATACAACGCAAAATAATATTAGAACTAGACCCACACAAGGAAGTGGGGGTAGAAGAAATCAACATAACCATTGGCACCCGGCTCCTGGGCTGCAGGGCATGGGTAGGCCCTAGACAGCAGTCTCTAGGGCCAAAGATATGGAGATTGAGCCCATTGTGGAATCTCCTGGTCTCTTTTCTAACTAGCCAGTAAACAGACAGCCATCCTATAGGATGAGCCCCCGCCCAACTGAAAGAGGGTTGTATCAGTACCATCCCGGCAGGAACTGGGGGAAGCCATTTCTCTGCCCACCTGTGCCTATGCGGGTGCTTTCCTTTACCAACTCTGTCTCTCTGCAGGGCAGCGGCCTGACTGTCTGCCCGTGACCTGCACCATGCAGGCCTCTCTTAGCAAACCTGCCCCTCAGCGGGGCAGCTCTTTCTGCCCGCTTGTGTCTGTGCAAGTGTCCTATGCTTCGTTGACCTTTTTCCTAATAAACCTGTTCTTTACAACTGAGTCTCTGTCTCGTGGAGAAACTTGTCACGTGCCGTCGAAGGGAGCTCTGGTGAAACCTTTCCCAGGGTGAACCCAAGGACCCCACTCCTTGCTCTAATCCATGGACTCTAAAACTACATCACAAGGATGGCACTGATAGAGCCTTCTTTCAGTTGGGAGGGGCTCGTCTTGGAGGATGGCTCCTTTTTTACTGATTTTGAATAACTTAACTCTGTGAAAGGAGAGTCTACAATGGGCTCAATCTCCTTATCTTTTCCTTCTGCGCAGCGGTCTGATACCAGCCTGAGTCTGCTTTAGTGATCTCAGCATTGGGATAGCTGGGTTAATGGTTATGCTAATTCCGTCTGCCCCCACCTCCTCCTGTGGGGTCTGGTTTTAACCTTATTTTTAAGTTATATCTCCTCCATCACTCTCATCCAGCTGGGGTCTCAGCTGTTCTGGGGCAATTTCTCCCTGATTGAGATTCACAGCACAGTTAGACACTAAAGAAAAGCTGGCCTGTGCCCGCTGCGTGCAGATGTGCGCCATCTGTAGCCAGACCCGCCTAACCCTCGCGGGTGAAGGGCGCTGGTGGAGCCCGCGGGGCGGACTCACGGCGGGGTCTCCGGGATGTCCTTGTAAGCGCTGTGGTTTCTCTTCCCTAGACAGCGGAGGTGGCACTGGCGAACCTCAAGAACAAATATGAAAATGAAAAGGCGATGGTGACAGAAACGATGACGAAGCTGAGGAACGAACTGAAGGCTTTGAAAGAAGACGCCGCGACCTTCTCGTCCCTAAGAGCCATGTTCGCAACCAGGTAACAGCTCCCACCCCCTTAGTAACCCCTTAACCCCTACCCCTCCCCTATCCCTCTCCTCCCCTAGTCTTACTCCTCCCTTCTCCCTGTCCCTCCCCTCCCCCTATCCCTACCCCTCCACCCTTCATCCACCTTCCCCACCCCCTCAGTTCTCGCGTGGCGCGTGCGCGTCTTCTGCGTCCTGCGCTTACTGCCTGAACCCGCTGGAGAAGGTGGGAGAAACTAGGAGATGCTCTCGACAAACCTGAATCCTTTGTGTTGTTTTCCGAGCCCCCTGCTGGACACGCTAGGTAGGTACAGCAGCTCTCCCACAGAGTGGTATTTCTGAGTTAGCATAATAGATGTTTTGTTCTAGAGCGTCTGTGCTCAAAAGAATGATACAAATGGCCTCCAGAAAGGAACAACAACCCACAGGGCAATCCCACTGACATTTATTTCTGTGACTAAAGTGCATAAAAATGTTTGTCATCTGCCTGGTGGGGGAAAGGTGCCTGTACAACAAAGATGAATATTCATCATAGCAGCTAATTACTTAGACTTTAATGCACTGTGACTTAAACTGTAATTTCTATAATGCAATCACACGGCACCCAAATTCACAAATTTCACATTGCCCAGCTAATTAATCAACTAATTAGTTGTTACAGCGCCCCTGCCAGTTTCATTATGAAGCACCACTGTATCTTGTTTTTAAAGCTGTTAAGAATGTATTGGTTCCAGGTCTCCACATCCTTCACAAACTTCAGTAGAGTTTTGTAATCCATTGACTTACTGTCACAATTAAGTGTCAGAAATAAGTGCCCAAAACATCCCAAACCCAGAACAGTTGTCTATCTTACATGCTGCACACTTGATAGGAAGTTCACAAAGTGTCACTAACAGCTTTATTTGCACATCCAGTCAATATTTACATGGAGGTGATGCTATAAATATGGAAAAATCAGCCCTGAGTTCTAGAGGAGCCCTGGACTCTGTCCAGCTGTCTTCATGTGTCAGAAGAGGAAAAGCTCGAATTCATGCTTAGTGGCTAAGCCCCTGGACATGGGGATGAGAGATCGCGGGGTGCAGATAACTTGGGGAGTTAGAATTTGCATACCCTCTACCTGGGTAGGGGGCCAGGTGAGAGGGGAATAACACACATCCCCTTCTTTGAGGAAGAAAAGCAGTCAGGTGCAGGGGAGAAAAACTTCCCTTCCTCCCTTTCTGGGTTCTTTGGCTGGTTTGATAGTTTACATTGATACAAGACAGGTTAACAAGAGAGAAAATTTTAATTTCATTCACCCCGGGGTCCTAGGAATAGGTGAGCCAGCAAAATGACCAATGTATGCATTTTACACCTTTTGATACGGAAATAAATGGGTAAAGAACAAACACCTGGGTTTGGGTGCTCATCTGTGAGACATTGGTGGGGTCAGAGTTCCCTGTCTCTCTGTCTACCCCCTGGTATGGCAGGGCACCTTACACAGGGGTGATTCACCTCCTGTTTGCAAGGATGAGGATGGTCAAAGTAACTTTAATGCAGAACTGAGGCTAGCAGAGGAGGAGGGCGGAGCAGAAGGGGATGGGACCCCAAGGGACTGTGGTGTAGGATTAATTTGGCTGCCTTGGTTGTGGGTGTGGTGTGAGGACACACATCTGAACAGGTACATCATATATGGTGTTATAAATCAATATTACATCGATGAAAATAATATAACCAAAGATAACACTGGTCAACAAACTTTTACAAAAGTCATGTTACTGAAATAAAATTAGTCATTTCTTATCAATTTATATGTGCTCAACACGAATATGACAGTCAAATTCTGATCTTGGCTCTAGTTTTTTTTGTAATCTGCAATAAATGGATGTTTACATCACGAAATGCATGCCAATAGTAATAGGTCTACAGTTAATACCTTTAAAAAAATCAAGTCATAGACCACTTCTTAGACTTCTTCACTTGTCTCTTGTACAGCTGTTCAGGAGCATCTCTGGGGAGTGTCCAGCAGTAGTCAGCCAGCATTGTAGTGGACCATTTTCCCTGGTATCTTTGTTCCATTGATGTGTTATCTTGATGAAAACGTTTGCCATGTTCATCACTAACCATACCACAGTTTTCAGGAAGAAATCCAGATGGGAGTGAAGGAAGTGGATCTTTAGAGACATATGGCAGCCAAGTTTCTGATAGTGCATCAGCATGTCTTCTACTGGTTCCTTGTAGTTTTCTGCCCTAACATTCCCAAGGAAGTTTTTAGACACTAGACATGGAAAAGCATTCCATGCTTGTTTCAATCACCCTGCAGCAAGTTGTTGAACCGGTCATCTTTGAAGAAGCTCTAGAATCTGAGAACCCACAAAAACTCCCTCTTTAGTCTTTGCTTTGCTTTTGATATAAAGTAATTGTAACATCATCTAGAAGATTCCATTGTTGGAGTGTTGATCCTAGCAATTCTGCCTTGTTCTTGGGTAAGTCCAAACCATGAACCAACTCATTTGGCTCTTCCTGTGTTAGTCTGTGTGGGGTTGATGATGCACCACAGTGAAAATCTGGATCACTGCATGCTCATGGAACAGGAGAAGAACAGGTCGGCTCACCCTTGTCCTCATCAGCTGAATCGAGAATATTCTGCTGGAGGTTCTGGAATAGGAAGTCCCTCACCATGTGAACTGGTCTCAGCAGACGGAATGTTTGGGTAGACTATTCTAGACTTCTTTTGCTTCATTATTCCGCAGGAAAGAGGAGGAACCAAGCAGAAGTAACAGTCTTTTATGTGGTTGCTTGTCTCTCTCCACACCATGGGGACTGCAAACGGCATTGATGGTCTTTTGCCATTTAAGCACTGTGAAAGCTGTGTTGTCCATGTAGCACAGCATATATGTGGGGCCCAAGGCTTGTCTTGGTCACCAGTTTTGCATCCGGAGTAAAGATGATAAGCCTTCTTTACTTGAGAAGTGATAACTTTTCTTCTGGTTGGCAGATGTCACTTCCCCACAAATATAGCAGAAATTGTCCATGCTATTAACACTCTTTCGAGGCATTACTGTTCAGTATTGTGCCTAAATGGATAAAATAATAACAGTTCTATGGAACAGTAGCTTAAACTGTCTCGCACAAAGTCTGAAATATTTTCAATGCTCAACCTTTCGGACAGGGCTTTATCTAATGCACTGCTGATGTCAGCTTACTTCAGCAGCCACCTGGCAGTAGTATTGCATTGCATCAGAAAATGATGCAGTCAACTCCGGATGACGTGTGCATGATGGTATTATGCAATGCGATGCAATATTACATCATTCTAGGCTGATTTAGGATGTTGTTGCAGTCCTACTGGATAAATTTATACGGTGAAACATATAAAATGAATTATATGAAATATCTTCAAAACGAGAGCTAATAAAAAAATTTTCAGGGTTATATTCATGTTCAGCTCACCAAGATACTACAGATTAGGGTCTTTTTAAGTCAGTAATGATCTCAATGTTGACCAATGTAATAATCTCCTTGCCAGAGCTTCATTCTTTGGGGGTGTCAGCCCCCAAAAGAACTCGATTACCGGTGAACTCCATCACCAGACGTCATATAGAATCAAGGTAATGTAAAGAAATCGGATCAAACCACGTGAAAAAGAACTGGCCACATGTTTAAAAGGAACATTGAAATCATTGATCTGGTTTTGTATGAGAATTATCACCCCAAATAGTGCATTTTCACGTGTTTCCTTGGTCTAGTAACAGCCTTATGCCATAGTTGGTTTTTTTTTGTTGTTGTTGTTTTTGTTTTTTAAGATATTGTTGTCTGACCAGTTGAAAGAAGTCCCGATCCTGAACCACGTTGCATTTTAAAAAGCCCTGAGTTTTCTGTTTTCTCTTGATGTCCTCCTGGGTTTCTTGACCATCAAGGTTACGGAAGACAGGCGCTCCTGATCTCAGCTTCCTTTACCGGCTCTGGTCTTCCTTTACATTCCCGCAAGACTTGTGCTCTTTTCAGCTCCTACAGTCCATCTGGGATGAGACTATAAAGTCATTTATTGCTGGTGTGTGAAGTGTATTTGTCATTATCTTCATTGTGCCTAAATACTCTTGAGTAATCGTGGGAGTGATTCTTCCTTCCAGATATGAATGTGCTCAGGCCAGGCTGCTGCTGGGAAAGCAGATGCCTGAGCAGGGCTTCCTGCAGCCTCCTTTCTGTAGCACCCCTGGGGTTTCTTGCTTGCTGACTCCCCACTGCTTTCTCATCTGCTGGGGACAGCACTGACCATGCTCAGCTTCCTCCTCCAGGCAAACCAGCCCCAGGGAAGGCAGTGGCAGCTGCATCCCTGACTGAAATGAAACCCACAAATACAGAGCAGGGGCCGTTTTCTTCATAAAGATTATTGTTTTGCCCGCTCCAGGCAGACTGGGAGAGACTCCAGTCTGTATTGTGTATTACTGCAAGCATACAATGTTACACAATAGAAAAAGCTATGGTAACATGACCACCGTGACCCTTACCAGGGACTTTCTGCTGTTCCCCCACCATTGTGGAGCAACACCCCCCTCCAGTGACTCCATCCGGGGGTTTAGTGTCGCTCGTTAAGAGTGTCCCCAGATGTCCCCTGTGACCTCCATTCTGCTCCAGGAAGACAGGGCTCTGAATACCTACATCCCCACCCCGCTTGTCACTTGTCAGCTCCAGGTCCGTTTTCCGCTCCACCGGGGTCTGCTTCTGACCGCCTTTCTGTTCTGGTTCCAGATGCGATGAGTATGTCACACAGCTGGATGAGATGCAGAGGCAGTTAGCGGCCGCAGAGGACGAGAAGAAGACTCTAAACACTTTGTTGCGCATGGCTATCCAGCAAAAGCTCGCCCTGACCCAGCGGCTGGAGGACTTAGAGTTTGACCACGAGCAGTCCCGGCGCAGCAAAGGCAAACTGGGAAAGAGCAAGATCGGCAGCCCTAAAGTAAGTGGGGAGGCGTCCGTCACCGTGCCTACCGTAGCCGCGTGCCTCCTGCATAGACAGGGCCCACAGACACCCAGCATGCGGGTCGGCAGTGGCGCTCAGAGGAAAAGGTACGCCCGCAGCGATCTCCGCGGCCGGGGCAGGGGCCGGCTGGCCGCTTCCTGCAAAGATGAATGTGCTCTCGCGGAGGATGGGGGAGAAAGCGGGAGCGGGTGGGCGCGGGGCTGCGACGGGGATGGTTTTACCTTCTGATCACTGTGCTTATCAATTCCTTTCTGTCCCCCTCTGGCCCATCACAATATCATTTTCAAGTGTTGGTCAGCGTCTCGGCTGCTCCTCGTGTGCATACTCTAATGTGCCTGTCCCACCCTATGAATGAAGCTGTGTGTAACCGGGGGAGCTGTTTAAAAGCCCTTGTAGCTCTGCTAATGGTGCTGCTCCCCAACTTCCCTCTAACAGGACAGGATACAAACATGTTCTCTTAGGGGAACTGTTGTCCCTGTTACCAAAACCAACGGCTTCTGTAGCCTTAGGTCATGTGGGGTGGAATCTATGTCGTCTTTTTCTCAAAAACAGGGTTTGTGCCTTTTCAACTGGTATGTGACTACTGCTCAAAGACAATACCTCTGAGTTTTTTAATGACGTTTTCCTGAGTCCTGGGTGTTGGATTACTTGCCTTGTATTTTTGGTTAATGGTAGCATTTTTATTCTTAGGAACTTTCAGTAAAGAACCAAGTAATATAAATATTTTCCATTTGCCATTCTCTCTTCCGGTAGATAATACAGTCCCCAAGTAGGGCTGTGTCCTGGTGTGGAAACGAAACTGCCAAAAGCTTGATTGACATGTTAAAAAAATGAAATGCCAGTATAAATAATGTTGTCACTGGTGAGGCTTTGAAAGGTAATTAAAGTAAAACTTTTTTGTTTCCTATATGTATTTTCTTGGATCTCCTGCAAGACAATTTTCACCTTCCCTTTGTGATCAGAGCCGTCCCAGGACGCCAGGGGCTTCCTACCTACAGAATTTATTAAGCGTTGCCCCTGGTCCCACCTCCACAGACTCATTTCTTCTGAAGGGCCCCCCTTCCATGAGTGAATTCGTCCAAGGGCACCGGCTCAGCAAGGAAAAAAGGTTAACCGTGGCTCCACCAGGTAAACATTTTTTCCTTGGGTGCATGTGACGCAAATGATGAGTTGAGTAGACAACTCCCCCTCCTCCCACCCCTACGCCTTCCCCACCAAACTTCCATGATCCCCACAGCAAGGCACAGAGGCCTCCCCCCTTGGCTTCCTGCCCCCCCTGTTCTCAGCCAGAGGGGCATCCCTGTTGTACCCCCAGGGCCCCCTTGAGCAGCCAGGATGGAGGGGGAGCTGGTGGGAATGGGCAGGTAAAGGGAAGCCAGCACAGGTACGACTAGGACGCTCTCCTGGGGCCTGTTTGCACCTTGGCAGCTCAAGGCAGATCATCCTGGTCAAAGTTCATCATCCTGTTCCGATCACGTTTGGTGTAATTTCTGTAAAGGGAGCCGTCTTCATAAAAAACCTCTTGGGTTGATTTCCTTTTGTAGCGACTCAGAATGTCTCCTCATTCATCACACAGAAAGTGGTAGTGATGTGCTCTCAGGATCTCCCCACGAACACTCGGGTCTGAGTCCACCATGCTCGTGGCATGCACGACCTGTTGGTCTCTCCTGACCCACGTGCGCACCATTGAGTCCAACTTCCCTGCTCTTCTTTCTTCTTTTTTTTTCTTTTCCAATTTTGCTTGTGAAGAGGCCTCCATTGGAAATATGATTTGGGCAAATAAAGAGCATCCTTTCTGACAAATCCCCGCCTGCTAAGTAGAGGTCAGAGGTGGCACGTGGGAAGTCCATGAAACAGCTCAGTCCAACAGAAGCTGTTATTTGGCTATTACAAGGAGAAAAAATAATAATAATAATAATAAGATTAATTAAATATTAGTTGTCAACTGATAGAAACTCAGAGATTTCACATGAACATCTAAATTTTTGGCCTTCCTGGAGTGATACACCTGTCAGCAGCTGCTGGAGCTGTGGGAATAGGTGTTGCCATTAATCAGAGTGAGCTTTGAGTTTGCCACAGTCCCCCTTACTCCCTAGTGTAGCCCAGCCGGCTATGCTAGTTTCTACCATCCTCTGGCCTCTGGCCTCTGCAGCTTTTGAGTTTGCCAACTTGAACAAAGATTTTTTTTTTAATTCACTTCAATTTATTTTCTACCTACTTTCCTTCTATTTTACCTTAATTCCTTTTTGGAAACCTCAGCCTTTGGCTCTTTAATACTTTCCTTATCCGATTCATGGATCAGCCTACTGATTGGGATTAAAAGATGTGGTACGGAAATTTATGCACTTATTCAACACCCTACAACGATTGGGGAAATAGGTTGCAATAAAGAGTTGGTGGGGCACAAAATAGCCATATTGGGGCCTCCCTCGTGGCCTAGGGCAGCACTGTCACTCCTGTGGCCTGAGTTCGATCCCTGGCCAAGGAGCTGACCCATATGCCACATGGCGCAGCAGACCTCTCCTGTCTCACCCTCCTGCAGTGTATGTCAGTAGATTCGCCTGTTCTGCTACCCACTCTGTCTCTGGTGAATCATCTCATCCCCTGCACCTCTGGCCTACACCCTAGTTCTTCAATGCAAAAATAAATAAAATCTTTGGAAAAAACAGTCAAAATGTACACCAAAAAAAAAAAGCAACACCTCTGCTAGATGTTTCTCCTCTCATCACTCACTTCCTCTTGTTTGGACCCTTTCAAAGGTGCCCTGAAGGATCTGTGAGTCCCAGGTGGGTAATGATGTGTCAGGGCACCTCACCCCTAAGCGCACAAACCCTTTATGCCAACTGGATTTACAGTAACTAGAACAGAAATGGTGTGGTGAATTAAAAAAAAAAAAGACAACTATTTAATAAGGTGATATATCAGTATGACTAAAAGTCAATAATAAACAGAAACTGCCACTGTCTTCATGTTGGCTGTCACTGTGGCTCCTTGTTTCCATGGACACACCATCATCACATCGTGGAAACCATTTGCATTGCTTCACAGACTTTCCCATGTTACTCCTGTTGTCATTTTCATTGTTTAAGGTAGCTGCAGCCTAAGTTTTGTTTCAGGTGTTATCCTGGCACAAGCTGGGCTTCCTAACTGCTGACACCGATTTCCATCGTTTGCTCTGTTCTCGGATGCTGCTGGAATACCCTTGCGCCGTCAGCATCTCATCTGGGCACCTCCTTCCCAGGAGGGAGATCCCCAGGTTAAAAGTCTGGACATCTTTATGGCTTTCAATCCTTTTTGATGTTGCTGTCAAAAAGGGTGCGTCAGTGTACGAAAGACCCATTTTCACACATTGTGCATCTTTCTATGGCTTTGTGCTCACTGCATCTTGCAACCCTGATACTAGTTAGTATGCACGAGTGACATCATGTTGTTTTCAGTTCTTTCACTTTAAATAATGGACGTGCCGTTAGCCTTAAAAATGGTCACTGTACTCAAGATTAGAGATATAGTGGACCCAGAATTACCACTAAGCTAGAGGTTCACTTTAATGATGACTTGTTAAATTGATGGCTTTGTATTTTTAACAATTTGAGATTAAAAGAATAAGAGGGGGGTAAGCAAAGCTGTCATTGCAGCCTGAGGGATTTTCAATTGTATGTTATGGAATTACCTAGATTAGCCTTTCATAAATATTTTGATCGAACCGACAACATTTTATATAGAATGTTCTGGTTAAATGAGTTACTATAGAAGCCACCACCCACCTCTTCCAGACAGACTGTTGGCTTGTAGAAATACTTGCACCACCAACAATAGATGATTTTCATAGAGCTAAACTGTACTGGATAAGACATATTAAATGTTACCTGTGATGGTGTTACTATATAGAATGCTTTCATTAAGCTGAGAAAGGGTAAAACTGCCATATATATCCTGTCCCAGGTTTGACGAGAGAAATACCTTAAACCCATAGGAAATAGATTTTTATGAGCATTTTTTTAATCTGTGAGTTTTGTACAAATTTTTAATTAATTTGATACTTACTGACTGATAATATAGTTTCATCAGTTTAAAACAGTAATTCATTTTTCATTCTTCCATGTTTTATAAGCATTTTTAATCCATAATTTTAGGTGATTTAGGTAATTTTTTTTTAAAATAAGGTAATATTGGTTCACATCCTTGTTTGTATAGAAGTATAGGGTCTCCCCTCTATACTCCCACAAAAGTAACAGATTTTAAGCACATGCAGAGATTGTTTTTCTGAGAATCACTGAAGTAATTAAATCAATAAAAATGAGATTCTTTCATTTGGATTGCATCCTTTGGTTGAGGAATTCAGCGAGACATAAATCTCATTTAAAATTTTGAAGCACAGAACAGAAACTATCTTTTACCATATGTAAGAGATATTTTCAAATGCATTTCATTACTATAAGATGGTCAAGAAAACCCCATCTTCTTCAAGGCGCAACTTCTCCATTTCTGGAGAACCAGCTTGGGTGGGTGCTGGTTTTTAAATTAGTAGGCGGGATCACACACTGTACTACTGGACTTAAGACTAGACCCACCTTGTGCCTTTGACTCTGGCACCGAAGGCCCCTCAGACCCTGAAGGTCCAGTTTCTAGCCAAGGCCTGTTGCATCCTCTCCCGGCTCCCACCGCAGCTTCTCCATCTGCATTGACCAGGCAGGGGATCATGCCCCCAGCTGTGATGACCAGATGACAGGTCGTGCATCCTCAAGGACCTCAGTCATATTGCAGTGACACTTTATCTTGAAGCCTTAACGGCACTGATCTATATAACAATGATAAAACATGACCATGTAACCAATAATTATAATCAGCCTACCAGAATATGTAAGAGGCATATGTAATTCATAGCATGAAATATTATTTCTAGACAGAAGACCTGCCTGGGGTTTTTGTACAAGATAAACAAGAATATTTTGAATTGGAAAAAGCCTGGTGGTGGTGGAGTGCTCTTCTCGAAGTAACTGTCTGAGCCCTTTGCTGGCCACACTGGGCTGGCCGCCCCTCTGCAGCTGCCTCCGGCCTTCCCTAATCAACTTTGCCAGCCCCCCTCTCCTTTCATTGCCGCCCTTCCTGAGGATGGCATTGTCGTGACATCGGGACATTTTCTGTGACAGTTTAGATTTACTTGTTTTTAGAGAAGCCCCCAGGAACCTGTTAACCCAGGGGGTGTCATCACCCACTCGATGCCTTGTCAGCCATGGACCTCCCATCTCCCGATGGTATGCTTTGCAAAATATGTGGCCAGTCTTTTTCTATTAGTCAGTATGCATTTTACAGGGAAAATAAACAATACCCGCAAGTTTCTTTCCATTTCTTTCAGGGATGTCCTCAAGTAGCAATTCATTTTTGCTGGAGCTCTGAATGTAGGATGGTCTTGACTTGGGATGTGCAGAGTTAGCAGTACCGCCCAGGTACTGTGTCTCCGTGCGGTTCTGTCTGTCCACTCCTGTAACGACGGACACCTGGCTGAAAACTGAAAAGCACAAGAGTTGATCGAATCCCCCCAGTAGCCTTGTATTTGCTTTGTATAAATACCAACACCTTCCAGTTTAGCTGACAGTTTTGATTTGCATCCAGAAATCTCATTTCATATGCAAATATCTTGGAGTTTTAGGATGTTTCCCCTCTTGCAGAGGGGCTCAGTAGTCAGGCGCCAATGCCTTGAGCTCATGCACAGAAACGCACGGCAGTCGCCAGGGCCTCCTGTCCCGGTGTCTCCCAGGCAGGACCAGCGCTGTCTCCTCCCCGCCCCATGCAGACAGCTCTCAATTTGTCCTCATTTGCATTCCTCTGTGAGCCTGGATGTTCCTCTGGGGTAGAAGCTGCCGTCCTTGGTCTTTCCATCCCCAGGACCTAGCCCTGAACCTGTCGGCAGCAGCCCAATGTGTTGGGTAATAGTTGTCAATCCGAGCGTTACAGCATCTCATGCCACGTGGCTGTGGGGGTGGCATCACCCCTCCTGGTGTGGGGATCACCGAGGGTGTGTTTTAGGTGTGCTTTAACGTAGGCAATGGATGACGGTCTGCCTGGCATTGCATTTGAGGTTTTTTCAAGTCACTCATCCATTCCTTTTATTACTTATCCCTGGGAGCATATATATCATCTTGAAGCTTTGTTGTTGTAATATTTTTAGAGTTTTTAAATATATTTTTAAAGTAGCTAATGATGGGTCAAAATTCAAAAGATACAAAATGGTACTCATATAGAAAGTGTGCCCTGCCAGAAACACTCTAAAAGCAAGCTTGAAATATCTACATGTAAAGACTAGATATTTCTTGCCAGACAAGCTACAGAATGTCTCACCTTCTAGACCAGAGCTACCCAGTAGAAATGATGTGACAGGTGTCATCTTAAATAATCTGGTGGCCACATGAGAACCAGTAAAAAGAAATAGGTGCACTTAATTTTAACAATATATTTTACTTTTAACATGATGTGGCCTTAATAACATCTCTCTTAACACATAATCCACGGAAGCAATATTGAATGAGATGTTTTGTGTTCTGGGCTTCCTCTTGTCTTTGCGATTTGGGGTGCACTTTGCACTTACGGCAAGCCTCAGTTTGAGCCAGCTCCTGCCTGGGCCCCATCCCATGGCTGGTGAGGAGCCGCCGTCTTGGCCAGGGAAGTGCTGGACCATCATACTCACCGCTGGTTTTCACTAGACGTAATTTCTGCACAGAAATCTAAATTTTTAATAGCTAACATCAAATTTTAAAATAAGCTTTCAGATGGCAGACCTTTAGATTTTCTTTTTAAGAGAAATTTTGGGTCGGAGGTGGGTTACAAATGGACTGCTTTGTCTGTCTCTGAGTGTAGCAAGGCTCCTTCACACAGGTTCACGTGAGGTGCCTCGGACCCTTTTATACACATCTCTCCTTCATGTTATTAGGTCTCCTGGGCAGTGTTGGAAGGTCACGCCTGTGGTTTAGGTATATCCGAGGAAACTATTTCTTGACTATTCTGAAAATAATAAAGAACAACTGAATGATTTTTAACTGGTATAGTCGAGCTTATATAAATAAAGTGGATGTTATTTGAAGCAAGGAGTGCCTTGAGAATGTTTAAAATGCATTCTGCCTGCTTTAAATGGCAGAATCTAGTGGCACCACATAGAACATATCAACCTTGTGCAAAGTGGGTTCCAATGCTTCCCTTTTTGCCAAAATGAGAGGAAAGATAAAGGTAATACTGAGTGGACCACGGAAAGGCAGGCGGTGACCAACGCAACACAAGGGCCACCCCAAGACCGTAGGTCTGTCGGGATTTTCGTTTAATTTTACTTTGTTTTCTGATCCCTTAATTGTCAGGTCCATGGTTCAGAAGTTGCGTTTCCCACAAGGATTCCATACCCACATCCTGTGGTGATCAGATGAGCTGACATGCAAGCGTGGGAGCTAGATTAGGTCACGATTTCCACCTCTGGTGACTCTCTTGGTATCATGATGTAGTTTTTAACGTCTTTTAAATCTCAATTAAAATTTATTAAATCCATGGAAATTGGAATTTCCTTAAAAAATCCTCAAGGGAAAACTGCAGTATTTCTCTAAGGTATCCAGTAAGTGAAAGAAAATGTATCGGATTAGTGCCCGAACTTGCTTTCCGGCCTGGTGATCTCGTCCACCTGCCCCACCCACCGCCCCCTGCTGCAGGTGGGGCCCTGAGAGTGACGGAGTATCCAGGTTGCCACCCCTTCTGCTCTGACCCACCCTAAGGACGCTCTCTGGATCCCTGGAAAATGCCACCAGGCAGAGAGAAACCCCCAAGTGTCAGGCCCCTCTTGGCTGGGTTCCCAGGGGAGCACCTGCTGCTAACTCACTGCAGGGACTGGCCTTTGCCCCCAGAGGACACACTAGTCTGAGTTGTCACTGTGCCCCTTGCCTGTGTGTGCTCCCCACCCTCAAGTCAAAGAACAGCCTTTGTCCCCCCACCTGTAAAAGGCACCCACCCTCCAGCACCCACCCCTGTCCTGCTCTCTGACTTCCTCTTGCCTGGGAATTGGGCTGCACCCTTCTGCCCTAGGTGGGGCTAGGCCTGCAGCTACCTGCACCCCCCCCCCATACACCTTACATACACACATCACACACCACACACACCATGCGGAGAAGAGCATGATCGAAACCTCTCCCAGGCTAGTCCAGGGGAGAGGCCAGCATCACTGGCTAGGCCATTCAGTGCAGCCTGCCTGGCCGTTCTGTCTGTCCTGCCCTCACTGCAACCACCTAACAACTAATACTGTAAAACCCTTTAACGAGGAGGCTTTTCCTGGAATGTTCTTCCCAAAGTGTAATTTTCAAAAGGACTGTTTCTGTCTGCCAAGAATACTAAGAAAAACAGTAAGAAAAAGTCACAATGGGCCTGCGCGACCTCAGCACACTCCAGCCTGGCAGCTGGGCACCTGGACGTCTGGCTGGTCAGGAGCGTGGACAGGCCAGAGACACACTGACCATCAACACAGGCCACCCTCCATGCGTGCATCTCATGCCACTGTGTCCCTAACGAGACTGGTCGGCAAATCCATTGAAATGTCTCCGCCGCATCGAGCCTAGTCCCCACCCAGGAAGAGGGAACTCCTGGTGCTCGACGCACAGAACAGATTCTGCAGCCCATTCACGGCGGCTGTGTCAGGAGCCGAGCAGACTCCAGGCCAGCAGGTGAGGTCCAGGTCCTCACAGGGCCCTCACGAGGATCCCCTCCTCAGGCTGGACCCAGAGGCCGGGAGCACGGCGGTGTTGCTGCCCTCCATGTGGGGGGCGCTGACCTACCCAGAATCGCCCCTCTGGGGCCATTGACCTGGCAGCCATCCAGCCCCTCCTGAGTGGCGAGAATCGGGGAAGCCTGAACGCCCAGGCTCCTGGGGCCAGGTCTGCTGAACACAAGACACTGGCTGCATCCCAGCTGTGGTTCTCCCTGATGTGGCAACTCCATGTCTCCCTGACACCGGGACCACAAGCAACGTGACCTAGTAATTAAATGTGCACGGCTAGTCCACCAAGCGAGACTCACGGGAGCCCCCTGTTCCCCCACCCACCCACGTGGCTGAGAGGGGAGGAGAGAAGGAAAAGCACCACTCAGAGAGTCAAGTTTATTCGTCTCCTCTTTTCTGAAAAAAAGTCATAAAGATGTCTTGGAACTGCTGACCTTGCTGTCCTTTGCTGCCTCTCATCCAGCAAACAGACTTCTCTGACACACTCGGCATCACACACTCATGGCTTGTGTAAAGCCGTGGAGCCTGATGGGCTCCAGGGGTTGCTTTTTCTTTTTGAGGTGCTGCTGCCACTCGGCATGCTTTGTCCACATGGCAAGTCCCCTCCAGCTTCTAGGGCTGCCCTCTTGTGAGGTTGCCCTGGCCAGTGTGTACTGCAAAGACGGGGACCAGATTACATCGTTACCTCAGAATATGGATTTCTTTTAAAGAAATAACTGCTGTCATTTCAATTATTTGTGTTTAAAGATTTACACAAAAAGATGTGTATTTATTTTATAGGATAAGTAGAGCGGGACCATCCTTTCAATTCACCCTGTCACCCTACGCCTAGCGGATAGGAAGTCACGGCTTTCTAGTTGAAGCTGACACATGATGGAAGTTTCTGCTGCTCTGCTGCTGTCATCTAGTTTGGTTTTTGCTCCAGACTGAGCCTCACCTCTCGCTTCCTCATTGCACTTCAGATTGTCTTAATCAAAATAGAAAATCAGTCTGTGGTCGGCACAGATCATAAGAACTTCATCAACTCAGGAATTCGGAGCAGGAAGGTGTCCCACGGGCTGCAGTGCATGAGCCCCAGTCCCAGCCAGACCACCAGGGGGAGGCTGCCTCATTCATCCCCAGCCTCTGGCATCCCAGCCCACTCTGCCGGGCATCCTTTGCAAAGCCCAGGAGAGTCTAGTCATTCACTCCAAGCAGGTATTTATGGAATAAGCCATCTGTGATGACAGTAGAATCAGTTAAACTTCCATTTTTCTCTCTCTCTCTTTTTTTTTTTTTTGCCCAACTTGACAGCAAAAACAAAAAGAGGTAAGTTGGCTACAAACCTGTAGGTCAGCCTTATTTTCTTGAATAGATTTATTCCTGAATAGATTTGTTTCAATTGCTTTTCTATGAGTCATTAAATAACTTTTACATTAGGAAGCTTGTCATTATAAATCCTTATTCTTTTCTCTGCCTTCTGCAAACTTGGATTTTAAAACTATTTCCTATTTAAAACGTGCTGCTTTTCCTTTAGCTGAGCTATCCTTATAATTTAATGTGCTTGTGAGGATTTTAGTGCATTCTGAAACACTTGGCCTAGTTTGGGGGTTGTCTTCCCACAAATGTGGCTTACGTGTTGTATTTCTTCTTTACTTCAAAAAGGAAAAAAGCCAAGAAATACCAAGCCTCTGATTTCAGATGCCTTGTACAGAAGAGGAGCCCTGAGCCCCTCAGAATAGCCTCTGATGTTGACTTTTTAAATAGCCAGAAAAAAAAAGTAATGAAAAAATACTGAATAAGAAAATCAAACACACCTTGATGAATAGTGTCTTATACTTTTCTTGTCTGAGGTCTGTCCTTACAAGGTCTAGCGGATTTTGGTTGTAGCTTGTTTACCATGTTTCTCTTTTGTTTCTTTGGGTTATGAGTGAATTGTTTCACAGGAAAAACCATCTTCTTTTTATCCCTGAGTTACTGGCTTAAAGAGGACCAGCCCCTCCCGCCTGAGTGTCCCCGCTGACCTTGTTCATGGAAGGTCCTTCCTGAACAAGAGGCTGTTTTCTGGACCATGTTTAACTGCTATGAGAATCTGCTGTAAAATTACTTTGACCTGTTGGTGCCATGCATGGAGCCCCCTCCTCCTCCTTGGGGCGCCCCCGCCCTGGGCTGCCCACTGCAGACGTCCATGGCTGAATGGTCAGTTGCATAGAAGCCGAGGGTTGGCTGATCTGCAGGGCTTGTTCCTGTTTCTCTCCTATAAGGTTTGAAATAAAAATAGACTGTGAACACCACTTTGTTTTGTCAGCTGCTCATAAGCTGTCCACCAGGATAGCAGAGGAAGGCTGCAGAAAGTTCTGGTCTGGTCTACAGCCTCTGAAATTCTGAAGCTGCCACTCTGCTCCTTAGCCAGCCACCCTCTGGCTCTGCAGAGTTGAGGGGTGTCTTCATGCTGGTCCCCCAAATGTTATAAGAGCTGACCATCATGTATGTGAAGCAGAATCAGATGTTTTTTAAGACTTGCGAACGGATTATATTTTTGCATTGTCCCTATCGAAATGTTTCATGCGTTTCAACAGTTCTGTCTTTATTCTCTGGAATGTTGGTGACTCCTGAGTGTTTCTATCGAGGGTATGAACGTGTATTAGAACTTGTGTTACATATTGATGGAAAGATAAGGCCCGAGCATCTGGGGACATGAATTAGCTGGTTACACCCCTGAGCTGCCAGAAATTATCTCATGGTCTTTTCTGTGGTATTTTTGTAGAAGCTCCTGTCTTAGCAGGGAATGTGACCCTTTTGGGGAAACGGGGGGAGATCACCAAGTCTGTGTTTGATTATAAAATGCTCAACATTGTTCACAGCCGCCATCTCTATCCCTGTCTGTATGCCATTAAATCCATCATTAGATTTTTAAAAATAATTCAACCTTTCCTAATGACTGTTAATGTTTATGTAAATGCTTCCGCCTCATACTCCTATTTTTCTTTATATGATGAGTCTACCTAAATGTTTCTCACTGTTTCTTCACCCTCTCTCTCCATGTCTGTTTTTCAGTTTATTGTGTAGTAGACCATAGTCGTTGTTACTACTGCTCTTTCGATGCTTCTCCCATTAACTGTTAATTTACTAACACACTTTTCATCACTTTGTAGATTTAGTGAGGAATAATTTAGTGTGGGTGTCACTGAGCATGCTGTTATAATGATGAAAAATATCTTCAAGGTTTTACATGAATGTCTTAACAGATATCAAAGAAATCATCTGTCACCCAAGATCACGAACTCAGCTTTAAAGTCCTCCACGGAGAGGACAGCACTGCCTGCCCTTCGGCCAATGGTGGGGACAGCGGTGGCGCTAACAGATGCTAATAGCTGATAAGGAAACCCCTCTGCCCTCCGCAGGTCCCTTAGGGGAGGTGAATCAAAGGTTAGAGGGCATTTAGTCCCTTGCAATTCCCCAGGCAGGCTGTGCTGGGGGGAAGAAGAGTTGGGGGAATTAGAAGTGGGGTGCTCTCTGCTCTCAGCCTCATGAACAGGGCAGAGGAGATGAGCAGTGGAGGAAGCAGGGGGGATGGCAGCAGGAGCTGGTGTTGAGGAGGGAGGAGAGTATGCAGGAAACTGGACCTCCCTTTGGGGAGGCTTAAAGAGGTGACAGGCCCAGAGAGGAGGAGTGCATGAGGGGGCACATGGCTGGAGAGACAGTTCCCCTTGTCTGTCTTGGTCGCTGACACCCCGTTGCCGGTGCTGGCACAGCTCTGCTGGAAGCTGGGAGCCTGCAGCCACCCAGCTGGCCCCCTGCTTCGTCCCCCGTCGCCAGTGGGCGCTGGCTGTGTGTCCCCGCCCACATCCTCTCACTGCAGGACTGGCGATGGAACAGCCTCACTGAACAGAAAGCAGAACAGAGACTGAGCTTGAGTTACTGCTTCAGGGTCCCAGCTACGGGGTGAGGGGTGGGGCCAGGTCCCTCTGGAGGCCCCTGAAGCTCTGCTGGACAAGCACGAACAACTTGGGAAGGAGGTGCATCGTGGGCAAATGGCAGGGTCCTCCCAGTGAGAAACACCGTCTCCCTCCCAGAGGGCATTGTGGAGCCCTCATCCCCAGCCTGAGTGTTTGCAGAAACATGTCTGTCCCCATCCCCCACCAGCATCCACAACCCCGTGTCTGGGAGCCTGGTCTGCACAGTCACACAGTTTTTCTGTTGGCGCTTCGGCCCGCGGTGCCTGGAGTGTGAGTCTTTGACTAGCATCATGTTCTAGCACCACTTTAATTTTCCCAGCACCCCTGATTCAGCCATTTTCACATCTCCCTAAAATGCTCTTGCAGATTCTGCCCCAGGATTGGTGCTTCTGGCTGTTGGTATTTTCCTTCCCCCTTTGTGCTGACCGTCCACAGCCCACAGTTTGGAAGGATTTAAGAGAACCTTAGTGGGTCTCAGTTTGTTTGGACCACAGAGGTCCTGTGGGGGTCTGCACACCTGCACCCTGGAGCAAAGACCCAGGCTTGGGGTCCCACACAGACCCTCATCTCCTCCCAGTCAAGAGCAGGCATCAGGAGCAAGGCCAGGCCAGCAGCCTCTCGGGCCTCCCTGTGTCCACCCGTGGCCTTTCTGCTGTGTGGGCCCCTCCCAGATTCTCCCCACAGGTCCTGAATCTCCCGACCTCTGTCCACGAGGATGTGGGCAGCTGGCTTTGGCCCACCTGCGGGCATCCTTTTAGCTTCCTTTCAAAGATCCTCCCAAGGAGTCTTATTCGGGGTGCGGGGCCAGGCTTCCTGGAGGACTGTGGGGAGGGGGATGGTGAGCTGGGGCAGGTCCCACGGGGCTTCCTCCTGAAAGCCCTCAGAATCTGAGGCTCCAGCCCCTGCCCCGCCCCTGCCCCTGTCCACACGCACCTGCAGACTCTGGGGCTCCCATCCCAGTGTTCGGTCCTGCCCCCTGGCACGCTGAGTTTCCTGAGCAGCGCTGAGATTTTGTCCGCCAGCATCCTTGCAGAAAGGGCCTCACTATGTGCCTCACTGCCAGAATCAAAATAAAGCTGCGCTCTCTGAGGTTTTAGAAGAGTCGCAGGGCAGTGTCTGCACATACACCCAGTATCCCATTACTGTGATTCCCCCTCTCCCCCTCCCCACCCCGTCCTCCTCCCCCTCCTCGGTCTCCCCTCTCACCCTCCCTCTCCTCGCCCACAGTCCCCATTAGCAGATAAATGGGGAAACCAGGCCAGGCTCTCCATCTGGGGGGCATGGACAGCCCCAGCGGCCTCTCATCTGGCAGCTGTCCCCATTAACCTCCCAGTGGGCGCCATCGCCCCACCAGCAGGGCCTCACTGAGGGGGCCCTGTTTAATCTCGCAAGTGAGAGCCTGGCTTCCACGCCTCATGTTCCGCCTCATGTTCCGTGACAGCTGTGCCTCTGCCCTTTCCATGCCCCGGGAAAGGGCCCCTCCAGGCCCACCAGCCACCGTCACCAAGGGCTCCCTCCCCGTCGTGAGCGGCCTCCTCTCCCCACCGCTGCGTCCATCCGCCCACCGCCCACAGAAGAGGATGCGGGCTCCCCTCTCCTCAGTCCAGACCAGCCCACTTGAGGCCCACCGCCAACAGGTGGGCTTCTGGAAATGGGAGGGACCCACCTCCCATCTGTCACGGGACTCCCCAAAGCCGGTCCAACACCATGGCCCCTCCATGCTGTGGGCAGGGCTGGAGGAAGCGCATCTTGGTGGGGTCCCTGGGAAGAAAGGAAGCTGGGAGAATTGCCCCGAGAAAGCTGTGCAGTCACGGGGCACGGAGGCGATCGAGGGAAGGGCAGGTGGGTACTCTGGGTTATTTGAAGACCCCTCCTGGGACGGGGTTTCCGTGGGAGGGTTTGGTCCTGAGGGAAGGAGATGTGCGTGGAAAATCAGATCTCACAAAACGGAAGGGCCCAGCAGCTCTCAAGTCAGGAAAATGGGCCTGCGGGGTTTAGTCGTTCCAAAGAGACTGGCAGAGCCCCTGTGCCCCCTTCCACTGCGTGTGGGCCTAGGCAGAACCACCCGGGGAGGGTCCCCAGCCCCCACCAGCTGCTCCCTCCATCCTAAACACCCGCCAAGGTCTCAGCCTGCCCTAGGCTTTGACTTTTGAGAAACGGGTTAATTTTCCAATTGCAATGAAAAGTTAAAAAGCAGTTGATGCCTGAGGGAAAGCCTTGCTCTCCCTGCAGAAGAATGGTGTCCACTTGGCCTCCTCTTTATAGATGCTGAAACCCTGCTCCTGTCCCCCTGCCCTACCTTGTATTTTTGAAGGAACCCGTTGCCTTCCACCACTCGGGTTAAGCCCCATGTTCCTCTGACTGACCCTGGATTTTCTAGAGTAGCTGACGTCCATCTGAGACCCCTCCAGTGTCAGCCAACCTGTGCCTAACCCTCGCTCTGCCACCCCTAGCTGGCACTTGCATAGGCTCTCACGGAGGTAATCCTGAGTAAGGTCAGCCCCCAAACTTTGCATACCACCAGCTCTGAGGTCAACCTCGGTTTTCGTTTCTGCTGGCAGATGATGAAAAATAATTAAGAGATTAGTTTCAGGGTATTTAAGCTTCTAATCTACTCCCATGAATCAAAAATATTTCTTTTCCTTATGGCAGGAGTAGCGAGAATAGTAACTCCATGGTGTTGCTGTTAAGACAAATCAGATAACCATATAAAATTCCCAGGAGACATGGCAGCTTGCTGACTCAGCAAATAATTTCTCCTCTCCTCCTCCTCTGCTCCATTCGCCTTTCTTGCCCCGAGAGGCGGATGCCCCTGGAGAGGATGTTCCCCTGTGAGGCTGAGACATGAGAGCTTTCTGCACTCCTCTCCTGTCTGGGCTCTGTCCACCGGCTCTGCAGACTCTCCAGTAAGCTGTGACATCTCTATGGCTGTCACCTTGTAACAGTGCACAGCATTATCTATCAATACTTTGGGTCTGAGCTTTTCAAGTCTTCTTATGATAAAATAGTACATTGCTGTCCACAGAGATCAGGCTTCTTGGCTCGCCTGCTTTTCGGGTGTCGTTGGTGTCCTGTGCCCGGAAACACCCTCCTGGCCGCGTAGAACTAGTTCGTCCTCTGCCAAGGGCTCCTGTCCTCTCTGACGGGGACACACGTGCGATGTTTCTCAGCTCAGCCTGCGGGTCAGACATGCCTGGGTGCAGAGCCAGCCCCGACTCCCAGTTACTTAACCCACGCACCCCTTTCCTCCTCCTGGACTGGGATTAACAGAACAGGGTCTAAGGAGGCATGCATAGTAGGGCACATGGGAGTGGGTGCTGGATGCCATCGTGGTGAGCGTCACCTCCATCATCACGTCACCATTGTCACCATCATCATCGCATCCATTGTCATCACCTCCGTCGTCACTGCTGTCACCACCACACTTCATTGCTGTTGCTGCTTGAATATGTCTGTCTTCAGAATCCACAAGGGATGCGTCTCTTTTCCCATTGGCCCCTCTGCCTCACCCACAGGGGAGTTCAGCAGCTCCAGTGTGGGATGGTTGAGACCAATTCCAATGACCTCCTTGTCATAGGACAGTCACCTCATTGTCACCTCTCATTGCCCCGGAAGGCATGAGCTGAGCCTCGTTCCCGCCACACTGGCAGAGCAGGTCCTGGCCGGAGCAGGCAAGCTTGTCCAGGAGCTGGGGCAGCCCTCCCTCCGCCGACCCCTCCCACGCAGAGCGTGGGTGCTGGACCCCGCTGGAGCCCATTGCTCCGCACGGGAGGCCAGAGACATTGCACCCAAGTTGGAGTTGCGTGGCTGATTTCCACATTTTACATTTTTAACCTTCTCACCATCTTACTTGTGGTGTTTGCTTTTTATCCTTTAGGATAACACTTAGCTAAGTACTTACACATAAAAAAATGCAAAAAATAGCAATCAGCCAGAGGTGGTGTTTTCTCCAATGGAAGAAAAGCAGGTAGTCATAACAAAGGCAAAAAATCCACTGCTAGTAAACGATCCGCTAAGGGAATATGGGTCCCCCTGCTCACCTGCTTCCAAAATTTCATTTGGAAGCACAGTTCGGAGGAATAAGAAATATGATCATCCTAGTGTAAGTGAGAGATGGAAAAACTTTACATATTTAAATGCTGTAATTCTAGGGCTAGCATTCCACAAGCCACTGCTTGGCTTTAGAAGAGCTTCACCACACCTGCCTGGCCTGGGTGTCATGTTCATTCGCATCCATTGCATTTACACAAACACACCACAGGAGGGCAGCACACCCCGCTCACCTGAAACCACAGGATCCTGTCAGAGCAAGTATTCCGGGCAGCCCTGGGCTGTCACTAGAGATAGGAAAGCTGTCGGGACAGATAAGGGAGCACAAAGGAATTCACCCTGTAAGACTCTGAGTTTCTACAAAAGGAAATGATTGGGGTTATCAAGCTGCAAAATGGGGGGTCGGGGGGGATATTAAAAAAATTTTTCCCAAAGCTGAGAAAACGGGGATATTTGTTACCACGTGACAGACTGTTACTGAGTCCCATACCTGAACACCAACTACTACTATCAGACCTCCTCGCTCCTGTCCATAAACTGTGATCAGTAGCTTGTCTGCAAGAAAGCTCTGCCCAACCTGTCCCCTCCAATCACCACACCCGACTGCATTCCTCTGGGCACCAGACAGCTCAGCCCTCCCTGCCTCCTTCAGGGCCCGCTGTTGCGCTCAAGAACATGCTTTTCAGATGGGAAGCCCAGGCAGAAGCCCAGGGCAGAGTCCCGGTGTAAATTTCAGTAAGCCTCATTAATTTAAGGCTAAAAGTCCAGACTTGGGTGGATTTTTGCTGAACTATAACACAGGGAAAGAGATATGCTAAGGAAACACAAACTCGGAGCAGTCAGCGAGAGGAAATGCTGCCATTATCAAAGAATAGTTGCATTTTGAAGTCCAGTTTTAATTTTGTTGCAAAGTGGTGTTTTTTTTTTTACAGAAATAGATGCATTTCTAACCCACTTTTTCGGGTGATTCTAGTACCATCAGCCTGGTACCAGGAATCAGACTGCTCTCTTCTTATTTGGAACACGGTGCCTGGTCTCTGGGAGCAGCTGACCATGGGCTTCTCCAGCTGGCACTGGGTTGAGCCAGAGTGAGTTCAGGATGGTCAAAATGAACCCAATTCAGTCTAGCACTCTCCATCATTCACTGAGTCACTAAGAATTTACTATAATAAACCATTTATTGTAATAAACAATCTAAGATTTCTGCTCACAGTTCTTGCTTTTGATAAATCCCTTTCCAGGCAACTGTACAGATGATTTCCTTCTCTGATACTCTGTTAGCTGTGGACACGCTGGCACCACATGCTTCTCTCGGTGCCTCGGGGCTGACGCTCTGCCCGTTTATCCCCGGGAGTATGTCAGTGGCGGAAACAGAGTCCATTTGGAACAGCAAGTGTCAGGCACCAGCGTCACGTCCCAGCCCAGATCCCGACGCGCTCCTGTTAGGTTATGGACCCCGCGGCTTTAGATCTAGCCCAGCACCGGGTGTGAACAGCTCCCTCCATCCCAAGGGACTTGAGAACGCTCACTGCCAACTTCATCACTTGTTTCTTAAGACTGTATTTGAGGGGGCAGGTCCTGCCTTTTCTGTTGACATCATGGGGGTCGGGGTGCTTAACCTAGACGTTTCTTTGTGAAGGTGCATTCCTCACTAAATCTCACCCAGCTGCCTCCGTGACTGTGACTAACACGCTTCTCTGTCATCTCGTTGTACACGTGTCTAATTTATCAGTTTCTCGTAGATTGTCAGCAGCCTGCTGCCTCCGTACCGACACAGTGCTCACAACTAGCCGGGAGGCCAGACAGCCCGACTGGCAGGTAAACCCACGCCCGTCCTCTGCCCGCGGCTGCATGCGCCCTGCCCTGCCCCTCATGTCTACCTGCTCACTCCCTGCCGCTGCGCCCACTTCTGGGCCCGGCTCCCCAGGCTCGCCCAGGTGCCTGCGGAGACACCGCCCCAGGGGCTCCGGCTCTGGGCAGCATGTGGCCTCCGCTCCGCCCGGGCCTGGCTGCCACCTCCCACTGAGCACACCTGCCAGGTCAGGGTGCTGGCCCCTGTGCGTCCGCCTCGCTCGCTCTCTGCTCCTTAGAATCTGTCTCTGGCCAACGAACAGGCCGAGTGTGGAGCATTTCTCAAGTCCACTCTGCACGTAGTATGCTTCTCTTTCCTGTCCGCTCCATACCCGCCTTACACCTGAACTTGAAAGGTAGAGGAAACCCTGGCAATTGGTATCCACAAGTGTTCACAGCAGGGTGGCCCAGATGTGCGATGGTCGCGCTTTGCGCAGGCAGCATCACGGACACTGAGCCGGAGGCCGTGCTGGCAGCCCCTGCTCCTGTGAGCGCTCCGGATCCACGGCAGGGCTCGCGGGCCCGTGGAGCAGGCTGCACCCAGCATCTCCCCTTCGCCTGCCCTTGGCTCTCGGCTTCTCCCGTTGGACCTGGTGCTCTGCTGGGACAGCCTTCCTCTGAGCAGGGCTGTAGGTATCCTACTCCAGCCCGAGGGTGGCAGGCTGCATAGTCCTGGGTGGGAGCTCCCAGGTGTCACCCCAAACACCGCCTGGCCCAACCCCCTAGGTGCCTGGGCCGAGGCTGGTGCCATCTGCTGTGGCGCCAGTGGGAGAGACACTTGAGTTCTGGGCCCCATATCCACCCCCATGTCTCCGCCTGCCCTGGCCCCCACCCATTTCAGGGCGGTTCTCTGCTAGGAATGAATGCCAGTGGTGGATCACCGCACAGACACCGTAATTACAAAGGTTCAAGCCCATTCCATCGGGCCTCTCTACGCATACTGGTCAAGAATGGGGTGCTTTACTTCAGCCCCTTCTCCCCATACTCCCCATCCAGGGCCTAGGACGGGGTAGCACTGACTAGACAGATGATTCCGCGGTGAAGCGACTGGCTCAGGAGTCAGATGGCTGCATTTGAAACCCGCTCCACCCCTGTAGGTGTGTGCTCTTGGGGAGTTGCATTTGAACCCCACTTCTACCCCATAGGTGTGTGCCTTGGGGAGTTGCTCCTGCTGCCTGAGGCCTCCCTCTACCAGGAACAATAGGGTGTGAGTAGGTACTGGGGCTGGGGAGGCAGTGGCTGGGTGACCCCTGCTACACAAGGGCCTGCAACCTGGCCCTCTCATGAGATCCCCTTCTGCCTGGGCAAGGAGTGGAGAAATCTGGGGAGATCGCTGAAGCTTGACTTCATTTCACCTGCCTTGGTTTTGAGAACCAGTTGGGCTGGGCGGTTTCCCACTGTGTGGGGTTCCCAAACTGGGGGTCATTCAGCCACCAACACCTGCATACTCGCTTTAGAGAAAAGCAGTTTAATCAGCTTCAAAACTGTCTCGTTTCCAGTCTCCTCTAAGTGTAGTGGGGGGCCACAGCAGGCCCCCTCCCCTACATGTTCACAGAGAACTGAGAAAAGGCACTAGCAGGATCTGGGGTTACAAGCCCCCCCCTCCCAGCTCCCAGCGAGCGGGGAGGAACTTAGTGCCCCAACGGTGACCACGCAGCCAGCCTCGGGTCCCCTGCGTCCACAGTGTTGCCCGCGCCCCCTTAGTGATAGCCGGCATCTCCGGGCCAGCACAGCCATCACCCCCACTTCAGATGGGAGCCCACGGTCCTGGAGGGCAGAGACACCTGCAGGGTCGGAAGCCGAAGGCCGCGCTGCAGTCGGGAGGACTGCGCGCCCACCGGCCCCCCACGCCTGGGCTGAGCAGGCGCGCTCGCTGCAGGAGACACGAGCTGTGCTGATGCTGCGGTGGGTCAGGCCGGTGGCTCCTGGGAGACTGGGCGGCCCCGGCCGCAAGTTTGCACAAAGGCTCAGCGATGTGTGCTCCTCAGGAAAAGGGCATTTCCTCACGTTTGAAAACGTAGGGCTCTTGGGCTTTTTGTTGTTGTTGTTGTTATTTATGTCTTTTACATTTTGTATTCCCCTTGGGTAGCCCACCACCAATTCACCTGTGATCCATCTCCATGGTCCCTTGTATTCTTTTCTATTCCCTTTTGTGCCCTTATCTTCCCCTCCCCCCGCCCCCAGTCAAAAAATGGGCAGAAGAGCTCTTGGACTTTTTACAGAGTGCGGTGGCGCGCAGGCGCGTGTGTCCTTTGCGCTGACGGGTTTCCGGGTGTGGAAACTGCAGCTTGGCAGGGGCAGGTGAACCCCCAGGCGCTGGTGGCCAGTGCGTCTCGCCTGTGATCATACAGCTCTTACTTGGAAAGAGAAAAAGGAAATCTGTAAAGAAGCCGATTTGATATGTCAGCAATGGTTTCCACAGTCTCCCCCCTTGTGGCCCTCCCACAGATGCCGCCTCTCACACCCCGCTGAGTAGTGTGGGCTCCTGCAGATGCGCAGCCGTCAGCGTGGGAGCCGGGTTTGTCCTGGACTCAGAACTTAGCAAATATTTACCTGCAAGAAACTGTCCTGCTCCGCCCCATGTGGGCCTGCTCTCCTGACACTGCGCCTGCCCCCCACCCCAGGGCCACCCCCTCCACCACTTGCCGCCTCCCACCCTATTGTCAGAATCCAAGGGTTCCATCTTGCTTTGTTTCTTCACTCGCGTTGTCTCTGTGCCCCAAGAGTGAGCGAGATCCTCGGTGTCTGCCTCCCCACTTCTGACCCCAGCACTCAGCATCGCCCCCTCCAGCGCATCTGTGTTGGCACCAATGGCAGGATTTCTTTTTTTTTTTTTTCTTAATGACTAAGTAGTAAGGAGATAATGTATTTTCTTCATAAGGGGCCCAAAACATGCCTCTGTCATATACAGTGTATTGTGTTCTAGGCAAATTTGAAATCGTTGTACTGTAGTGCAGTCATCCTCTCCCACTCTGGGCAGGGAATCTGAAATAGCCAAGACAATCTGAAGTCTCCGTGGGTGCCTGGGCCAGGAGCTGTGGCCTTGCAGACCTGGCCTCTCCGCTGCAGGCAGGCAGAAGATCCACCAACCCTCCCCCTGGGTGAGGCCGCCCCCTCGGCCTACTTGCGCCACCGCTGCTTTTGGGTGATGTGCTGGGTCCCGGAAGAGAAGTATGTTCTAAATCCCGCACATGTAGCGGAAAGAATCTGCCAGGCGGGGCGGGAAGGCTCCATCCTGGCTTTTCCAACTGCCCGTCTGGGGGATGCAGGAGACTCTTGACGTGACAGCAGGGGACTGGGCCACTTGTAGAAGCTTTGCTCTCCAAGTCCTGCCAACGTGTTAAAACTAGGAAAAGTCATGTCCCCCTCATTCGTCTAACTAGTACAGAAGCTCAGATTGCCTCTTAAGGAAATTTATACAGTGAAGCACGAGCTTCATAAATGGGACAGTCAGCGAAACCTTAAAAGACCAGTATTATACATAATCACAATTTTGTATTAAAATTCAAGAGATGGAAGAGGATAATTTCAGTATCAAAAATCAAAATTAATTTTTCTAATGCTAACTTTCAGCGACTTCAATGATAGTGTTGTTGCAGCAGAATTCCATCAGGGAAGCAGGCATCGCTCAGAGAGGAGGAGGGAAGGCCTTTAGTTACCCCAGCGGACTCAGAGGAGATCCTTCTCCAGAGTCTGAGCCCCGAGCAACTAGGTTACAGACTATTAATTGACTATAGCCAGGGGCACAGCCAGCTGGGAGTGCACGAATCAGGATGCGTGTGGCCTTGAAGGTGCTTATCTGTTGTTCCCTCAAACTTTCAGTCTGCAGGTTCTGTCCCAACTTCAGCTAATCAACAGGTCAGCCTGACATTTTCCACTTCAATATCAGCTCTATGAAGCTATGTTTATGTTAGTAAATAATGCTAACCACAAAGCTTGAGTCATTTTCTCGAACATTCGTCCTGGCAAAAATGAGTTCTGTGGTACTGAATGCCATACTAGATGGGGAAGAAGAGTTTTAGGAAAATGACATTCTTTTTCCATTAAAAAAAAAATCTCCGTGGGGTGATTTCCTCAGTGTTACTCCCATTTTTAAAAGATCTGGGGCCTCCCTGGTGGCGCAGCAGGTTTAGTCTCAGCCTATGAAGCTTTCCACAGCCACTGCAGCACGAGTTCGATCCGCCGCCAGGGAGCTTCCCACATGGTGCAGCAGACCTCTCCTGCCTTGCCCTCTGCTCCCCTCAGCAGTGTATTTCGGTCGATCTGCTTGTTCTGCTCCCCATTCTGTCTCTGGTGAATCCTCTCACCGCCCCACACCTCTGGCCTCTACCCCAGTTCTTGTGTGCCTAAATAAATAAACCTTTAAAAAGTATAGAATAAAATAAAAGGTCTGGACCCAGATGTGTTTTGTAGTTTTAACTTGGGAAGGCAGTGAATTTGCTTCCTTATCAACCAGACAGTTGACCTGACTGTGTGTCCAGCTCCTAGAGGCCCTCAGAGAAGGTCACTTGGAACCCGCATTATGTACTTAACAAAAGTGCTTCGAACTCCTCAGGTTTATTACACGCCGCAGGTCCCTATCGCTTCCGGCCAGATCACTCAAACCCTCCCCACAGGGACCAGCCAGTGACCCCTCCCCCCATGCCTGGGTCCAGCTCGGTAGAGGTGCAGCTTCTCAGCTCCCAGCCCAGACCCTGCATTGTCCCCAACCCCTGAGATTGGGTTGTGCATGTTAAGGTGGGGCCCACACCTGCTGCTCACCAGAAGCCTGGGGGCCCTCGGGTGGGCAGGGACCCTTGGCCACTGCCTGAAGACCCTCTGCTCTACTTCCTGGGCGTCTCCTTGCGAGGTGCGCTGGTCGTGGCATGCTTCCCATGGGGACTGTGTTCCAGTGTCGACTTTCCATCTATGTTTGGACAATTCCTGTGCAAATGCTGTGTCTCCCCCCCCCCCCCCCCGTCAGGCCCTGGTCCTGAGTGTTGCTCACTTGCTTGTTTCTCCCTTACAGTCCTGACCCAGAGGCCCCGGAGGGGCAGCCGCAGGCCAGCTCCCCGTGCGCCCCGCTCCACTGTCTCTCCAAGCCGCCTCTCCCCTAGTGCCGCCTCCCCAGGACCACTTTGGGGCGCCTACACAGATACTGCCCAGGAGCCGCTGCCTCTCTTCTCGGTTCGGTTCTTCGATGCAGGGTCGGATCAGTGTCCATCGTTTTGGAAGACGGGCAAAAACTGAGAAGAGTAACGCCAAGCACAGACTCCGGTGTGATCCAACCCATTGTGGTTTCTCGAAATCACAGATGTCTGCAATCAAATGGGTACCATCCAGCTAAAGACAGAGCAGGAAAGGTATCTCAAATGGCTGGTGACCAGGTGGTACGGGAGAGGCCGAAGACCATGTAAAAAGCATATTGTGAACTCATTCCTCCACGTGCTTCCAGTTTGGCTATAGAAGTTGATTCCAATACTTGGTGTCACAGATATTTATTTTTACTTAATTTGCCACATGATTCACGTCTGTAACAATCACCCCCAGGGAGAGGGGAACTCAATTCGTTTCTTTTTAAATAAGCGTCATTTGCTCAGTGGAGTGTGAGCTTTCATTTGGTTTGAAATCTGGAATCGGCCAGACTGTGGTCATTTTTTCTTGCACAACATGATGGGCGAGGTGCAGCAGAATGTTCCAATAACTGGGTCTTGCTGATGTTCTGAGGGTGTTCATGTACTTACTTTCTAATCAGTGGCGCATTAACTACTGGGTGGTTTTTTTTTTTTTCATAACTAGAATTCTTTACTGGACATTATTAAGTAAATCTAAGAAAGGACTGTGTGACGATTCATTGACTTTTGATTGCATCTTTTTTTTTTTTTAACTGCAGACAAGCAGACACACTGGTGCTGTTGTGCGTGTGTGGGTGTGTGCGTGAGAGAAGGCTTGGGAAGGGGACACGCTGTGTGCGTCACCCCCAGGGTATTTTCACCCCTCCCACCTTCAGTCTCCACTCCTGAAAGGCCTCAAGTCCAAAGGGAAGCTGTCTACATAGATGTCAGTCAGTCTTTGCTTAGTTAGTTCACCCAGAAAGCATTCAAGTGTGATTAAAAGTATATGTTTTGTTGTTAGGTTTTTTTCATCATGAATCTTCCTTGCCAAAAAAAACACCCCGAAACCAAGAGGTAATAAACCTTAGCTCATTGTATATTTTTAACAAACACTCAGGTGCCTACAGTCGGTCTACTCTATTGAGATGCTCCATGTTCCTCCTTCATTTACAGACCCCGCTGGATAATTCTTATGACTTGAGTAAGGCAGTGGGTTTTCATAGTAATCTTTCTTTTGCACATCATCTGACAAACAAGAAAAACAGTGGATCGAGCCAAAAGGTTTGGCCCTCCTGGGGTCCCCACCACCCCGGGGCCCCCCACGTTGCTCCACAGTCCTGCTTCCTTGTCTGGTCAGGTCGCCTTAACTGATTTAAAACCACAATGCTTTGGCCTTTCCATGTACCTTCTCTTCCAAACAAGAACAGTCCTCACCGCTCACGCAAGAGGTGGTTAATAATCAGGTACTCGAACTGGGGTGCAGTGGGAGCCCCCAGCTCACTATGTGATGTGGGTGGCGGGCACCTCAGTGGGCAGTTCACAGAGCACAGGGCAGGGGTTTTCAGCCACCACACCTGGTGAGCAGTGGGCGCGCCATGAATTAGCAGCCAAATGGCTTCAAGTCTCTTAGGCGAGTGCTGTTTACAGCCGTGTCGTCATCACGCACGTTGGCGTAGCTGGCGTTCCCCACCCTAACCGGGATCGGACACGAGCACAGGAAGGGCTGCAGCAAGCTTCACCAAGAAAGCTGCTCCTCCCCTCCCTTGCACCTGGTTCCAGACATCCCCCTGCGGTGGGCTTGGGTGGGGTGTAGTGGGGGATGTGCCCCTGCCCACCTGCCTCTTCTCCTGTATTTCTGTTTCAAGCTTAGGCGTTTGAGAGGGGTAGGTGCTCTGCTCACCTGACGTGAAAACTGTTTGTGCCTGAGGGATTGATGCCTTTCCAAAAAGTACCTCAGACACCACCTTAGGCTGCCGCGCCCATGCCCCTGGCGGTGAGGGGTCAGCAGGGCGAAGGGCGCTCAATCCCTCCTGCGGGTTCACCACCTGCAGACAAGACAGCTGCCTCCCACAGTGCAAAGTCAATCTTTGTCTATTATAAACGGGTTTTATTTGAGCTCTTTCTGTTAATAAGGCGGGGGAAAGGCTGGTTTTGAAATGTTTATTCTACAAAAGGTCCATGTGAGCAAAACTTGGCCAAGAAGGTGCATAACTTGGATGCAAAGTTCTCATTTTCAGCGCAAGGTCAGAGAGTAACCCCTGAGCAGTGAGAGAGCTGATGTGTCCACACTGGCAGTGCGTGCAGGGTCGAGCTGAGCAGGGCGCTAGTTCTTTCAAATGAGTAAGATGTGCACCAAGTGTCTTCAGTTCCTGTAAGCAGCGTAAAGGATTCAAAAGGACATGGGAAATGTGAAGAACTAGCAAAGATCAAAAAGAATGAACTTCAGTGAGACCAATCGAAGACAGACCTGGGAAAGAAAAACCAGCTACAGGAACACGATGAAGATGCAGCTGATTACTACAAAGACAGCGGGCAAAGTCGAAAGTCACTAGTAAGAGCACTTAACAAAGGAACCAGGTCACTTTTTTAAAAGTAAGCACAATTGCCATACTGATAAGAATCTTCCATGTACAGAAATGCCTTCCTGTTCTTATTGAAAAATAAAACCAAGAGGAGCAATATGGCCTCTGGCCCTGGGGGCAGAGGCACCGGACCCTCAGCCCACCAGCTGGGACTTTTCAGTCCCTGCCCCCAGTCCATTTCTGTTCAAGAGTTGGAATTTGGGGGAACTTTGAAAAAAGTGAAAGTTACTAAATAATTGAGAACTCCATTTCAAAAGGATTTTAAATTAACCTCAGGAAGAGGAGGTATATGAGTTATCTTCAAGAAAAGAAAATAACAATCTATAGTAGCTGATACATATGTTATTGCTCAGACTAGAATAAGGAAAAAGCCGTCTTCTGCATGAAGGATTTATGTTAACTCTAGAAAAGCGATTCCAGCTCAGAATTGATAACCATAAGGAAGATTTTTTTTATTAAATGTTGGTTTGTCTAGTAAATTAAGTGGCAGGACATCTTGTGATAATGTATTCTAATTCTGGGATTCAAAAATCCTGTGATTATCTTACATTTCAAGTTACTTAGGCTGGTTAGTCAGAAAATATTTTCTTCCTTGAAAATAGGATCGCAATCTTCATTTTTCCAAGGTATTTCATAAGAGAAAAATAAAACAAAATGATTGGTATTAGCTCCCTCCCAACTCTGTTCTATGGTATCTTTAAAGTTCTCCAGAATACAGAAATTTAACAATTGCGAGATTCTAAAAAGCCAGTGCCCATCGGGAATACTGCAGAACTAGAAGGCATGCAGTCTCTTCTTGGGGAGAATAAATGCCTCTCAAGTTTTATCTTTTTTTAAAAAGATCTTCCATGCACAATATTTGTTTTTCCATGTTTTGGAGACTGTCCCTGTACAGAAATAGTCCTTCTGCTTCAAACAAGCATGGCGTGTTGGGCAGGTGCCAGTGATGAGTGTGGTTGTTTATTGAGCTACTATGCTAAATATGATCCTCGACAGATCTCAAGTGGAAATGACGAAACGTGAGGAGGAAGAAATGGAACCTGTTTTCTGCTGGGAAGCAGCAGCATATTTAACGTACGGTAGTTAGAATCCTTCAGCCAAAAGAGGTAACTGACTCTCGGGACATGTGGGGCTGTGGGTCCCAGAGGGGTGTCTTGTAGGCAACTCTGGGGTTTCAGCCAAGGGTGCTGCAGCTGTGGGGTGCTGTGGTGGGGAGCAGGGCAGGAAGAGAGGCCCTCTGAGCACACAGATCATAGATTTTAAAATGTGTCCTCCAGTTTGTATGTGTTTGCTAGACCCGAGTGATTTAAAAGAATCCTTATACAGCAGATTGGGAAAAAAAAAAAACCAAAACTTTCCAAGAATATGCTTACAAAAGAGGAAACAGTTCTTTCCGAAGCTGTTGGCCTGGAGTGTGACAGCCTGGCCAGTGGGGTAGAGACTGACTTTTACCTTATCAACGATTTGGTAGACTTCCAGGACCACGTGATTCCCTAGCAGCTCTTCCTATAAACCCCAGGTGAGCCACAACCGTGGAAGTGCTGATGAACGCTGGCTGAGAACATGTTTTTATCTTAACACCGTTTTCATTCATAATCTGCTCCTTACAGTTCTCCAGTGAAAACACTGCAAAGGGAAGCCTGTGCTTTCCAGGTTTTTCTCTTTCAGAAGTCATTTTGAAGCAGAGATCAGAGAACGCTAATAAGAGATATGTCCTCGTGTTGGTGACAAATACTCAATGATGATGGAGATACACAATGAATCATTTTGTTGTTTGGGTTTATAGATAAGATTGGGCATCGAGCCTTAGAGGAAATAAATTATTTTAACTTGATTGTCACCAAATTTTTACCACAATGATTTGACTGTTAGAGTCCATTCAACAATTCTTTGAAAACTCTGGTGACTTTTTTTATAATCTCCATGTTTTCATTTGCATGATTCTACATCCCAGTGAACCACACAGGATTGGGATACTGTGTTTCTCTGCAGTATTAACATACGTGTCATGTGCTAGCCTGGTTTGTATACTGTGTGATTATTGTTGCAGTGGCCTTGCTCTTCCCACATGGAATTACCATCCTGTTATTATTCCTTTTGGGGTTCAATGATGTAAACTGTTTCCACCTGATCATAATACCCTATGAAACCATGACCCAAAAAACCAACCTAAGAAAACTTTATTGCTATTTTTCAAAATCTAAATTTCAAAGGACACTTGTTTTCAAAAGCATATGCATTTATTTTACCTTCCAAAAATTCCTGAATGTATTATTGCTTGTCCTTTTACATTTTCTTATTGTAGACAACCTAAGGGAATGACTCCTGGGAGAGTCGGTATCGTACGTGCTTGTATTTGTGTGATCTGGTCCTGCATTCCTCCATGTCTGCAAAAATCACTCCAGTGCTAAGAAAATAACCGGAAGCCACCTGTACCTTGGTTTATGTTACAGCTGAACCTGGTGTCATGCATAACTCTTTCCAGTAAATAAACGGGTTTTTTTTTTTTGTTTATTTTCATCTCTGCACCCTTTTTATCTCTTGGAGCGATGTTTCTGTATCTCACTTTGATTTGGCTTATAAAACATGAAAAAAAGTATGCCTTTTTCTATGATTTATGTATCCAGAGGGAGCACTTAATTGAACCAACAGGTCGATGCTTTGTTGTCTCTATACATTCCTGTTAAATATTGGATATTGACTTTGCTCATTATCTCTTCTATCTCTCCTACTCGTAGTCTCTTCCTAAAGGGTATTTTTGGCAAGAGGAGACACTTAGTAAATTCGATAGAAATGTACCAACATGAAAAAATGCCTCATCTTAAAAAAAGAGAGAAAAGCATCTCAGTGAAAGAACATTTTAGGGGAGGGGCACAATTCTTTGTTCTCTCTCCTGTGAAAGAACAGCAGAGTCCCCAAACTTTGAGGAAGCCTCAAAATGTACCAGCTACTTTTACTGTATTAGCTCTTGGGAGTTGTGGACTTTAACTCAATTTGATTTCAGGAGGCAGGGGAGACAGTACCTGACAGAACTTGGACTCGAGTGAGAGTCTAGTGAGTTGAAACCTGTTAGGGATCTTCATTATAACTCATCCAACCAGCCCAGCATGGTCGCTGCCACAGCGTGGCTGGAGCTGCAAGCCTGTCCTGTAAATGCAGCAATAGAAACAGTAGCCTGAGCTCCTCTCTTCTGAAAACTGTTGTTTTTCCTGGAGCCTGGATCTCTAAGTCTCCTTGAGCTTCTCTTGTGCACTAAAACTGATAGGTTGTTACGTTCAAAAGCTGGGACCAGCTCCTCCAGCCCCTGTGTGTTGGAGGGGCCTGGGTGGCACTAGACTGGTGAGGGCGATATGCAGGGTGCCTGCAACACATAGGGGGGTGAAAAAGAGGCCGGAAGTGATGGGTACTCGAAGGAATATTCTGAGCTTTGGGGTTGTGTATACATTAATGTACATGGCAGGAACTTAATACATGTTGCACTGGAGCAGTGAGAGGAATCTCTGGCTCTTTGCCAGCTAACTTTCTTAGGCCACATCAGGAATTGAGTTTGTGGGATCTGACAGGTCTGCTCTGCCAGCAGTCGGCACTCAGTACCAGCTAGCTGGCAGTTCCTGTCGTTCCCTGGGTCGCTCCATCGGAAAACCTGATCTCTAAGGTTGTGTTGGATGGACGGAGGCTTTGTGTGTATGGTAAAATCACCTGGGAGAGCAGCTTCTTACACTACTGTGAATCAACTGTCACTCAAATGTTTTAAGAAGAAACTCAGGATAATTCATCCACCATATAATTGTCAAGGAAGGAAGTCTCGCTGAGAAAAATATCACAGATGTCAAAGTAAACATAATGCGTGATATAATTTAAACCTGAAAAGCAATATAACAGCAAATAGAACTGAGGTGTCCAGAGGGGAGGGGTGTGGGGTGAGGGTGGAGGGGGCTTGATGGATGGTGGGGGACTGGATTTTTAAAATTATTTAATAAAGAAAAAAGTGAGTAAATGACAACTTTGGAGACATCTTGTTAAGTAGAAAAAAATGTTACAACTGTCTGCATGATCTGTGAGGCTCACCACTAGATGAAAATGTGGGCCTACCTATTCAAAAGCAGTTAAGCTTCCAGACCGTGACTATGGCTGGAGCTAAGCAGCGTGTCCTGGGCAGGGCCTGTGGGAGCAGAGAGGTCCGCCAGCCCCTGCGGCCACCCTGGCCCACACCCCACCCAAGTCACCATCAGGACCTCAGCGCTGGGCTTAGCTGTCACAGCTGCTTGTTTGAGCAGAAATGACTTCGGTCTCTGTGCTTGGAAGAAAAATGGTGCACGTCGGATCCCCTGAACTCTGAACAGGGTACCAGGCTGCACAGAGAGAGTAAAAATGACCAAAAGATATCTGCGAAATATCAGCTGTAGACATTTTAATTAGCATATATGAAAGTCAGGTCCCAGAGCCCCACTGACAGCGAGGTGACTTGGCTTCCTCTGAAGTTATAAATGATTAATGTCAGCCAAATGTCACAGGAAGATGTGCCTCCCTTAAAAGAGCTATCAACCCAAGATTAATAAGTGATTCATATCGATTTCTTCCAAATCAAAGGGGAAGGAAATTATTTACTTCATTGAAAGTCAATGACAAGGTGCATTCTCAAAAATTACTCAGAAACCATTTGAAAATAGTAAGGTGCCCTATATGTGCGAGAGGGATAAATATAAAAATATATGTTCTTTTTTTTCCTTGTTTTTGGAAAGTACCAGGGAGACTATACAGCGGTTGTCTGTAAAGAGGCTCCAGTGGAAGGGACCCCGGAGGGGCCGGTCCTAGAGATGAGTGCATTTTTATCTTGTTTCCTGTTTCAACCATGGAAACACCGTTTATTTTAAAACAAATGAAGAAAAAGGACTTTGAAAAATTTCAGTGAAAATATAAAATTTTACACAATTTCTAGAGAAACAATTGTTCTAAAGTAAACTACGTCAGAAGTATTTTTTAAAGCATGGGATTTTGTTCAAATTTTAGTCCTGGTACTTACGCGCTCTCGGCACAAATGTACTTAACCTCCAAGCCTCAATTGTTTCATGTTCAAACCAAGGATAAAAAATGCCCACTTGGCCAGATTATTGCACATGTAACCTCTTTTAAGAGTGTTCAGGGCCTCCCTGGTGACTCAGGGGTTAAAATCTCAGTACTATCAAACTATCGCCAGCCATTGCAGCCTCACTTCGATCCCCAGCCAGGGAGCTGACCCACATGGCGCAGCAGACCTCTCCAGTCTTGCCCGCTTCTCCCCTCAGCAGTGGATTTCAGTGAATCTGCCTGTTCTGCTCCCCACCCTGTCTCGGGTGAATCCTCTCACCCCCACACCTCTGGTCTATACCCCAGTTCTTCAATGCAAAAATAAATAAATCTTTAAAAAGATTAACCAAAGGCCTAAAATGATGCCAATTTGCAAAGGTGGAAACTGGAACACCTGTGAAGTCACGGCTTCCAGAGCCACATTGTTAGGACCTGTGAATACACTATAGTGTGGTTAACATGTGTCCAGAAGACACCTGGTAACATTGGGAAAGCAAGCACGGAGAGCCTATGACTGTGTCTGTTCCACCTGGAAAAAATGCTGTGCCCTAGGGAAAAAAATATGTGCAATCCGATGGTGTTCTTAAAGCTCAGCAAGCACGCAGGACACTAACTGGCCAGGTAAATGCTGACCACGCCAGCCAGGCTGGGGGCAGTGTCAGCTCCTTTAGCTCAGGAGCCTGTTCGCTGCCCAGACTCCCCATCAGCGAGTTCTCGGCACAATTCTGCAGAAAGTGGGCTCCCATCTCTCATTCACAGCTAAAAGCTTGCAACCCACTCCGCTAATGATAAAAATGTTCATTTCACCTGGGGTAAATCAGATTAACTTTGTCAGATGGTCACAGCTGCAGCTGTGCCCGCCCCTCTCATTTATTTCCCAAATGTTTGATTCTTTGATACATTCAAAGCCAAGCTTTATAATATCACAGCTTCAAGAGGTTTCCTTATAAAATTTGGACAAATGTGGGTAACAAAGCCACCCACATTGACTGCAGCAAATCGGGAAGATATGGAAAAGTAGGAAGGAGACCATAAAACCCACCCCCAGTCTTAACCTCTCAGTAAAACGGCTGTTAGTATGTTGGTGCCTTTTCTTTGAATCACACTAGATCTTCAATATTGAAGCCTTTTATCTCAATTTTTTTTTTTTTGGTGAATATATTTTCCCTAAATGATTCAGTGTCTTCAACCACACTGTTTTTATGGGATACCTAAACTATACATTTAACAAATGCTTGCCTATTATAGGGCACTAAAATTGTTCTGACTTTTACTTTTATAAATAATAATGCCATTAAAATCTTTAAGCAGAAAAAAATCCAAATTTCTGGCTATTTACTTAAAATCCATTCCTTTGAGAGGAATTCCTGTCCATGGTCATGAATATTTTTCCTTTCACCTGATTTTCTTCAGTAAATTTCCTTAAGTATTTTACTCTATAGAAGCCACTATTCATGGCGCTACAGAAGATGCAATTGTGAAATAGCCTGCCAAAACCCCTGAGCGCTCCAGAACTCCTCTCTTCCCTTTAGACCCATCTGTTCAGCTACATGGAGAACCTGTGTTCCCTGGTGTTCTTTCCTGCCTTTACACTCGTACTGAAGCACTGAGTCGTACTATTGGAGAAAGCCGTATAATTGGAGAGAGACATGCATTCCCAGATGTAGGTTGTCCCCACAGCGTTAGAGCCTCAACATGTCACCTGCTTTGACACTGTTGTACAAGGTACAGGGGCCTGGAATGGCAGAGCCTAAATTTACTTGTTGATAACACTTTAACCTCTTTTTGAAATCAAATCAACCTTTATGGAAGTTTCCCATTTCCTCCACACTGGGGGTTAACCAACCTCGGAAAAGGACAAGAAAATAATATTTTTATTTTCAGATCTGCAGCGCACCTAGTCTCTGTGGCAAGGCCTGATTGGCATTGAGTTCAAGAGCAGCCATCAATGCATGGTCGGGTTCCATAACCCATAGACAGAAATGTGTATTTTACATTTGTGTGTAGCACAAGTTAGCCTTCTTTTGATTCCCCGCCCCCCCAGCCATTTAAAAAATTAGGAACCGTGGTTAGTTCGTGGGCTATACAGAATAACAGGTGGTAGGCTGAACTTGACCCACAGGCTCTAACTTCCTGTCTAGAAGAGCTCATTCCAAAACAACAAAGGGGTAAGTGTATTCCTCAAATAAAACCTTGCTAAGCAGTCATCATGATACATTCAAGGCCAGGTTTTATAGTCTCACAGCTTCAAGGCTATCAGTCAGTTTTTGGCTGCAAGTAACAAGTAACAGTGGCTGAGCGCTCAGGACAGCTTAACTTGCTGCGTATCCAGATTCAAGATTAGGAAATTTCAGGTGGGTTCAGAGTGATGAACTCAGCAATGGCCCTGGCCCCTTGCATTTCTCTGTTCTGCCACCACACTGCTAGGAGGCAGCATTTCCCCTCCTGTCACAACATGGCTGCAAGCAGCTCAGCACTTATATCTGTCTCTTTACAAAAGAACCTCGAAGGAGAAGAGGCAAGCAGCCAGTAGGGAATGGTTCCTGTTAATAGGTTCCTTATTATGGAGAAGGGAAATCCTTCTTGAACCCACAGCCCACTTCCCCTCTAGACCCACTGGATAGCCCTAGGTGAGTGGCTCCCCTCCATCATCACCTGACAAGACAGGATTGCCACATCTCCAAGAGCTAACAAAGCCCTGTCCAGCTTCCCAACGCAGGAGCATGGCTGGCGTGACCACATTGCTGCCAGCACTGAATCAGGGCTTGTTAGCAAGAAAAAGTGGGCACAGTCTTGCAATGTTTAATTAATTATGAAATGATTTGTCTAAGGGATATAAAATGAAATTAACAGGAAAATACCTGTCTTTCTCTGTGTCTCTGTCTCTTGCTGACATTCCTGCTCTTTCCACTAGACTAACTTTTTATACCTCTACATGCCAGCTCCTTATCTCTCCTCCTCCATCAGTCCCCTCAATCCTGACTTCCCATAGGCCAAGCTGGGTGCCCATTCCCTGACCCATGACACTAAGCTGTGTAAGGCCAGGGCCTGGGTGCTTTAGGGAGTCACTGCTTTCTTCCCAATTTCCAAATGACTGCTAAGGGACACTGGCCAATCACTTCCTATTAAAGACCAGTAAGAATCCATTTATGTGTAAGGTAAACTTGAACAGTGACAGCTTCGGGGACACCTCAAATTTGTGCAAATTTTCCAGGAGGTTGTGTGTGTGTGTATGTGTGTGTGTGTGTGTATTTTTACAAACACCTATATAAATATCTTTGTACAAAGGTCATTAATATATGCAGTATATGGTCAAATAATAGACACAGAAATTATATCAACATGTTAGAAATGATACAGCCATATATCAAATTATACATATATGTGATACTTTATTGATATTTCAATTTATTCCCACTCAAAATATCATACAATTTTTAAGTTCCTGTTAAAGATACCCTTTCCAGCTAGGTCCTTGTGAGTTTATCTTTAATTGTCAAGCCCCTAATGTTACTACATGAAGTCAGGAAGATTCACGCCTTTTATCTACCTTTATTGCCTTAATGACATTTATATAAATCCTTATCCCTTGGCAGCTTCAAAGTAAATGATAGTACATTTATAATTCATGTTACTGAGGAAATAACTATTTATTATTTAAAGTTAGACATTTTTTCATGTCACTGAGGAAACAATTTATTATTAAAGTGAGGATTTTTTTAAATCTTTCTTTAATAAGGTTAAAGTAAGAGAATCCACTGCAATATTTCAATTTATGGCTAAACTTTAGTTTTGGAAGGGATGTCCTACTAGTTGTTCAATCATCTTGCTTGAATCATAATTTTTCTACTGAATATTCTTTTTTGGTATTCTCTAGTTTCTTGGGTCCTACATGGATCTGAGAGTTAACTTAATATTATTAAAGTTAAATGGAAGGTTTGTTTAAAACATGTTAGTTAGAATTAAAAGACATATCACTGCATGCATCATTTTTGCTACCTTGCAAAATACATAGATAAAATTTAAGTGGGGTGAATCCATCTGTAGTCTTCCTACCCATTTTTCTAGTCTGCTTATTCCTGTTCTAGGTTCCTCTCCACCCTGGTCCAGGGTTCCAGGTTCCTACCCTCTCCCACCCCCCTCTGCTTTCCAAAGGGCAGGAAGAGGAGTAGACAATTTCATGGAGAGGGTGCTAAGCCAGGCCGGCAGGGGACCTATACCACTTCTGTCCACAATATTTTGGAGGCTGCAGTTGCATGAGACCACCTAACTGCAAGGGGAGATTTAACCAGTCCCCCTGCAAGCCCAGGATGTGGTCAGTGTTCAGCATCGACTCAGCCACGAGGCGTGGGGTGTGGGGCCCCTGTGCACCTCATCATATTGCAGGACCCAGCACAGTTCTCACTCAGTGTGGCTGAATTAGCAGCCAACTTCCTATCAGCTATACTAGCAAATAAAATAGTGTGTTAATGGTGGGGGAGAAAGGACGGCCTGGACAAAATGCACAGATAGGTTTTACAGACCCCAGCCCCACATCAGGCCAGAGAGATCCAAGGACCACAATCCCATGATGCTGTCATCACCGAAGGGAGGCTACTGGGAACTGAGGGTGGAGCTGAGCAGCCATGCTTGGGTATATAACCAGACATGTGGGCTGGGGGCACTGGGTTTGTGGTTGGATTTTTGTTACAGGGCGGAGAGAGAGGCACCCCCGAAACCCCAGACCTGCCCTGTTCTAAATGGGATCTGCCACCCGCCGCATCAATACAAAACATATAGGACCTATTGTGGAAAGAAACTTTAATACAACTAGAAAGGACAGAGAAGACAAAGAATATATTTTCTAAGTCAAGCACCCAATGTTAAACAACTCCTCGTGGGTACAAGTCCACCCAAACGGGATTGGCCCAAAGCAAGTCTTGAAAGCCTGCCACAAGTCTGGAACAGCTTTTGGCAGAGACCCACACATAAGGGTCAGAAACAGCCAGACAATTCTGGGAGGAACCAAAATATCTCTCAGCAGGGACTCATACAAAATGGTCAGAAACAGTCAGACAATTTCTGAGAGGAACAGAACAAAATCAAAACCAAAATCAGCATAGCCATCGTTAACTTTCCCCATGGGTCTCTCACCCACATCTCTTTCAATCAGTCCAGGCCAGTGCAGCTTCTTTACAAGTCTCTCTGCTCCTTGGGCCTCTTCTGGCTTTCGTCCTTCTTCCTTCTCCTCCTGTTTTCTGTCTGTGTGTTCTGTCTCCTCTGTGTGTGTCTTCTGTGTGTGTGTGTGTCTCTCTCTCTTCTCAAGCTTCTTATATCCTGCTCAGTTCCACCCTACCTTGGGTGGGACAGGGAACCTGGGACACACACTTTTTCCTGGGGACCACCCTGTTACATTTTCAGTGCGCCATTGAGATGCCAGTTCAGCAGAACTGGTAGGACGCATTTACCTATTTATTCTTTTTCTTTTTCCCTTCCCTTTTTATAAATAAACCCTTTATTAATTTTATTGTGTGTGTCTGCAGTTGAGTCTTATAATTCCCTTTTAAGCGCACAGACAGGCACCCCATTTATATCGGGGCTTCCCTGTAACATTAAGACCCTATATAGCAGATGATCTTCAATATTTTGTCCTACTACGTCCTCAGATAAGTTGAGATCAAATAAAGTTCTGTTCGCACACTCGTTGAATGTTGCAAAATGTAGTTATTTAAAACAAAGCCCCTTAGAAGCAGTTTCTGTCAGGAACTATGTGGTAGCCACATCGAAAGAGAGATGTTGTTACAAGGCAGGGAGGGGGCACTCCAGAACCCCCAAACCTGCCCATTCTAAATAGGTTCTGCCATCTGCCGCATCAGGATAAAACATATAAGACCTGGGGCCTCCCCGGTGGCGCAGCGGTTGAGCGCTGGGCTGTGGAGCTGTCGGCAGCGGCGACGCGAGTTCGACGCCCGGCCGGGGAGAATCCCACATGGTGCGGCAGACCTCTCCTGCCTCACCTGCTGCTCCCCTCAGCAGTGTATTTCTGATCTGCCTGTTCTGCTCCCCACTCTGTCTCTGGTGAACCCTCTCGCCGCCCTACGCCTCTGGCCTGTATACCCCAGCTTGTATGTATAAATAAAATAAAAAATCTTTAAAAAAAAAAAAAAACAAAAAAAAACATATAAGACCTTAAGTGGAAAAGAAACTTTAATACAATTAGTGTGATCATACAGAAAAGACAAAGTATATAGTTTCTAAACTAAGCACCCAAAGTTACCCATCACCTTGTGGGCAAAAGTCCACCCAAATGGGATTGGCCCAAGGCAAGGCCCAAAAGCATCCTGTGAGTTTAAAACACCTTTCAGCAGGGACCCATAGAAAAGGGTCAGAAACATTCAGACAATTCTGGGAGTTAAAGAGCAAAATCAAAACCAAGATCAACGTTGCCATAGTCAACCTCCCCACGGGTCTCTCACCCACATCTGTCTCAAACAGTTCAGGCCAGTGCAGCTTCCTCACATGTCTCTCTGCTCCTTGTCCTTCTTCTGGCTCTCCATCCTGCACCCTTCCTTCTCCCTTTTTCTCTCTCTTTTTTTTTTCTCTTGTCTCTGTCTTCTTATCTCTCCTGCTCAGCTCCACCCTCCCTTGGGTGGGGCAGGGAAACTGAAACACTCCCCTTTCCTGAGGACCACCCTCTTACAATGTCAGAAGAGGTATGTGCTATAAAACATTCCATCTGAATACACAAATATCTGCTGATGTGAACTAATCAGAAAAATGTGAAACAACTTTAACCAAGAAAGAAACAGACATGTCTGCAATATAAACACAAGCTGGAATATTCAAGTTGGAGAAGCATACCTCTGCTGCCCCCCCCACCCCCCCACCCCCGACATTGTGGCAAGATACATATATAGGTGTGTAGGCTGCAGTTCTGCACAAAGTGAGCATCTATTGAGAAGAGCATTTCTGTGGGGAGGGGGCACGGGGGGGGGGGGAGGTGGTTCCTATATGTTTAATGAGTAACCAGTAAATTTTATCAGTAATCTTAAAAGAGAAAGTTGCTAGCATCTTCTCACTTGAAAAATAGGTTATAGTAAACTGGGTTGCTGGTATAGGACAGTGTTAGCCAAATAGAAGTGAGTGTGGGACCCCCAGCCCCCACCCTTTGTTCCTGGGATGTGGTTTGGCGCCAAGTCCTGGGCGAAGCTAGAATGAAGAGTCAGGCAGGGACCCTCTTCCAGGACAAAAGTCTCGGTTTGAGGATATCTGCTAAACAGCAGGAGACATTATGGCCAGATTAGCATAACCAACCTGACCACTTCAATGGGAAGTTAAGTGTAAATAGAATTAAAGGTAGGATGCTTTGAGCAATAACAGCTTTGGCACCCCCCACGGCAACTTCCCCTATTCCCTGCCCCCCTAGTTGGTGTGAGACTATGATGCACCCCCGATCCACAGCCCCACCTGGCACCTTTCTCCCTACTGCCCACCTTCCCTGAATCTAAGTTCTTCTGATAAAAGTGGAGACTGGGCCAGGGGAAGGCAGTCATATCTCCAGAGTAGTGAGCCTTGAGGTTGCATCTCCGGAGAGTGACCCCCCCCCCCCATCTCTCACTACGTGGACTCTTGAGTCATTTCTTTATTTGTCCTGTGAGACTTCCAACATTGTCGCCCTGGGAGGCGACAAGTGGGGACCTAAATTATAGATAATATGTATATGGAGATAAACCCTTTTTATTTACATTTGCAAATACCTGTTTAAATTAGTTCTGACACTCTATGGTATGGTGAATAACTCTATAGAAGAGGCAATAACCAGGTGCCATACAGTGACACAGGGACGATAAATACCAAGGAGCAAAAGCTCCTCCTAACTAGGTCTGAATGGCCATATTACAAATTAGGGGCTATTAATTCCTTCTTGGGAGGGACGTTTCATGGAGTAGCAGCCTAGGAGATTGAGACAGATGAACTCCCCTGGGAAAGTATTTCTTGAGGACTGGGTGTGGGCTACCCTCCAAGCGGATGGAGACGTGGACTGGCTGGGTGCTTTTGGAGAAGCTGGGTGGCTTCCAAGTTGTGAGTGGTGGCTGGGGGACCCTGCCTGAGCTACTTGAGGTGCTGTCCTTTCCCCTACTAACGCTGTGGTTTAGGGACAGGGCTCTTGATTATTAAAGAAAGTAGTGATTTTTTTAAATGCAGGTAAGTAAACCAGTATTTTGCTTATTTGGTTTAAATTAAAAGCGCATTGCTAATAAGTCCCGGAAGTCTTCCCGGACACATGGGATCCGCCTCCGGACCCCGTGTTGTATGTGACTCCCCTTTCTTTCCCTTCCACACACACAGCCTGTCTCTCTGGCCCATGCTCCTAGAGAGACCGTTGGGAGCAGAATAGACTTTGGTGCAGAGACTGGGGTCGGGGTTCTAGCTTCACAGTGGGGATCGCACCTTGGCGTCCTTATCTGAAATGCTTGAGTCATGAGGAGTCCAACGACATAAATAAGATCTCGAAAAGCCCAGGACAGCAGCTGGAGACACCCGCACGACCCTCGGCGAGGGGGTCGGTGAAGATGGCAAGCCCCTGGACGACCCAGAGCGGTTCTAATATTTTCTTCCCGGAGCCAGGGCAGGGCCTCAGGTGAGCGCAGCCGACCTACCAAGAAGCCAGGTGTATGGTGCAGGTTCGCGCGCTCGGCCCTCGCTTGCTGCAAGCGGGGCGGGGGGCTGGGCGGGACGAGGAGGGGGCGGAGCAATGGGCAGTGGGCGGGGCGAGTGGGGTGGGC